>JAODAL010037607.1:0-40192 GCA_025379985.1 Phyllomedusa bahiana
TAAAAATTTTCCCCATTGTTTTTTTAATTTTTTTCACGGTAATGCCCAGGGAAATTTTTTTGAATAAAAACCCCTTTTTAAAGAAAAGCCTTTAGAAATTTAAGGCTTTTTTAAACCCACACCGCACTTTCGCCGGGTTTCCCTTTTTTTCATTTTCTCCATTTTGTTTGGGTTATTCTTTCCCACCTTTTTCCGAGAGGAGCACCAGAAAACCCCTCGGCTTTCCGTTTGAAAGGGGGAAGGGGTATAAATAGCCCCCGCCCAAGGGGCTTATGAGTGGTTTTTCCCTACATTAAAAGGCAAAATAGAAGGTGAGAATATTTTTTAAAATTCTTTTTCTCTTTTTCCAGTTACAATATAAAAGCTATTGTTTGGGGCCCCCCCTTTCTTTTTTCCTTTTGCATAAAAGTATACAAGAACGACTTTCAAAGACAGGAGGAACTAAAAAGGGGCGACGTATGTCAAAACGGGGAAAGCGTACATGGGGCAGGGTAACTAAAGGGAACGACGTAAATTCCCGGGGGAAAAGCAAAAATGACAGGAGGAACAAAGAGGAAACGTAAATTTATAAGGCAACGATGGCCTGGGCAGGGGGGGAACTAAAAGGAACGACGTATGTCCCTAAAGGGAAGATGAACCTTACAGGAGGGAAATAAAGAGGAAAAAACGTTTTGCAAAGGCAAAGATGTTGGGATGACAAAGGAAAGGGAAATAAAAGGAACGACGTTTTGTTAAAAAGGGAAAGACGAAAATGACGGGGGAACTAAAGGGGAACGACCCTCCCTGAACAGGAGGAACTAAAGAGGGGAAAGTGTGAATTTTCAAAGGGAAAAGATTTTTACATGAAGGGGGAAAATAAAGAGGGAAAGAGGTTTGTTTAGAGGGGAAGACGAAAAATGACAGGAGGAAAAAAAAGAGGAAAAACTTTTGTCCCTAAGGGGGAAAGACGGGACATGACAGGGGAATAAAAAGGAACGACGTATGTCATAAAGGGGAAAGACGTTTCATGACAGGAGGAACTAAAGAGGGAAAGACGTATGTCCCTAAGGGAACGATGTACATGCAGGAGGGAAATAAAGAGGAACGACCCTTTTTGTCATAAAGGAAACGACGTAATGACAGGGGGAACTAAAAGGGGTAAAAGATGTAGTCATAAAGGGGAAAGTGGGACATGACCCGGGGGGAACTAACGAGGAACGACGTATGTCATTTAAAGGGAAAAGGGCGTACAAGACAGGAGGGGAATTTAAAAAAGGGAAAGACGTATTTCATAACGGAAGACGTACCCTGACCCGGAGGGCTAAAAAGGAATGATGTATGTCAGGGGGAAGACAACCCTGAAGGGGGAACTAAAGGGAACGACGTATGTATAAAAGGGGAAAGAGAAAGACAGGAGGAACTGAAGAGTAAAGATGTATTTAGAGTGGAACCCACGTACCTGACAAAGGGGAACAAAAAAAGGGGAACCCCGGACATGACAGGAGGAACAAAAAAGGAACGACCCTACGTCATAAGGGGAAAGACTAATGACGGGGGAAGGAACTAAAGGGGGAACGACGTATGTCAGAGGGGGAAAGCTACAGACAGGAGGAAAATAAAAGGGGAAAAGACGTTTTGTCAAAAAGGGGAAAGTGTACATAAAAGGAGGAAAAAAAAGAGGGAAAGGGTTATGTCATTAAAGGGGAAAGACCCAAAAATGACCGGGGAAATAAAGGGGGAAAAGAAATAAATGACAGGAGGAACTAAAGAGGAACGGGCGTACGTATAAGGGAAAGACGTACTGACAGGGGGAAAAATAAAGAGGGAAAGCGTACGTCATAAACGAACGACGTCTTTAAAAGGAGGAACTTTAAAAAGGAAAGCCTACATCATTAAAGGGGGCGCGTACATTTGGAGGAACTAAAGAGGGAAGACGTATGGGCAAGGGGGAAAAGACGTACATGAATGAGGAACTAAAGAGGAACGACGTAAAGTCAAAAGGGGGAACGAGTACTTGGGCAGGGGGAAAAAAAGAGGAACGATGTATGTCCCTAATTTTTAACGACTTACATTACAGGAGGAACTAAAAAGGAACAAGTTTTGTCATAAGGGGGGACTACAAGACCGGAGGAACTAAAAGGGGGAACCACGACATACAGGAGGAAAATAAAGGGAAAAGACGTAAAGTCTAACGGAATAACCCTACATTTACAGGAGGAACAAAGAGGAACACGTATGTCGGGGGGGAACAGTTTCCCTGACAGGAAGAACTAACGGGAACGACGTATGTCAGAGGGGAAAGACGTACATGACAGGAGGAAAATAAAGGGAAGACGTTTTGTCATAAGGGAACGGGTGTACATGACAGGAAGGGAAATAAAAAAGGGAAAGAGTATGTCTAAGGGAATGCCCCAAAAATGACAGGAGGGAAATAAAGGGGGAAAGGACTTTCATGACGGAGGGCTAAAAAGGAACGATACGTCAAAAAAAAGGGGAAAAAAAAGAGTACAGGGCAGGAGGAACTAAAGAGGGGAAAGACCGACGTCCCTAAGGGAAAAGAGTACAGACAGGACGAAATAAAGGGAAAAAGAGGGAAAATCATAAGGGGGAAAGACTTTAAAGAAAAGGAGGAACAAAAGAGGAACGACGGGATGTCAGAGGGGAAAAAACCCTAAAATGGGGCAGGAGGAACTAAAAGGAACAAAGTTGTCAAAAGGGGAAACGACCTACTTGGGCAGCAGGGAAATAAAGAGGAAAAGTTTTTATGTCAAAAAGGGGAAAAAACCCTACAAGCAGGAGGAAATAAAGAGGAAGACGTACATTTACAGGAGGAAAATAAAGAGGAAAAAGACGTTGTCATAAGGAATGACGTTCAAGACAGGAGGATCTAAAGAGGAACCCACTTATTTTCCCAAGGGGAAAAACGTCATGACCGGAGGAACTAAAAGGAACGACGTATGTCAGAGGGGGAAACGTACATGACAGGAAGAACAACCGAGGAACGACGTGTGTCAGAGGGGAACGACATACTTTACAGGAGGGAAATAAAAAGGGGGAAAGATGAAAGTCATAAGGGAAAAACGTAATGACAGGAGGGGAAATAAAGAGGAAAGAAGTAGTTTAGAGGGGAAACCGTGTACATGAAAAGGGGGAAATTTAAAAAAGGGGCCAAGTATGTCATAAGGGAACGCGTACCTGACAAGAGGAAATAAAGAGGGAAAGACGTATGTATAAGGGAAGTGTACATGAAAAAGGAGGGAAATTTAAAAAGGAACGATGTATTTTAAAGGGAAAGACATACTGACGGAGGAACTAAAGAGGAACCCACTTTTGTTTAGAGGGGGGAAAGAAGTACCCTTTACAGGAGGAAATAAAGAGGAACGATTTTGTCCCCTAAAGGGAAAGACGTACATGACAGGAGGAACTAAAAGGAACAAGTATGGGCATAAGGGAACGATTTTACATGACAGGGGGGAACTAAAGAGGAAAAAATGGGATGTCATAAGGGGAAAGCGACTGACAGGAGGAACTAAAGAGGAAACGTATGTCATAAAGGGGAAAGACGTCCCCTGACTGGGGGGGGAAATAAAAAGGAAGACGTATTTCATAACGGAACGAGTACATGGGCAGGAGGAACTAAAAAAGGAACGACGTTTTGCAAGGGGAACGAAAGTACATGACCAGGAAAACTAAAGAAAACGATGTATGTCAAAAGGGGAAAGACTTTCATGACTGGGGAAAAATAAAGGGGGAACGGGCGTATGTATAAGGGTACGCGTACATGGGCCGGAGGAACTGAAGAGTAAGGTTTTATCCAAGGGGGAAAGACGTTCATGACAGGAGGAACTAAAAAGGGGAAAAAGACGTACATGGGCAAACAGGAAAAATAAAGAAAGGGAAAGTTGTAAATCAAAAGGGGAACGAGTTTCATGACAGGGGGAACTAAAAAGGAACGACGTATGTCAGAGGGGAACGCGTACATGACAGGAGTAACTAAAGAGGGGAAAGATATATGTCCTAAGGGGAAAGACGTACATAAAGGGGAACTAAAAGGGAACGAGTAAAGTCAAAAGGGGAAAAGACGTACATGACAGGGGAACTAAAGAGGAACGACGTATGTCATAAGGGAACGATGTACAAACAGGAGGGGTAAAAAGGAACGGGCGTATGTCCCTAAGGGAATGGGCATTTCATGACAGGGGGAAATAAAAGGGGAAAAGACGAACCCTACAGGGGGAACTAAAGAGGAACGACGTACTTCATAAGGGAACGACTACAAGACAGGAGGACAAAAAAAGGAACGACGTTTCGTCATAAAGGGGAAAGAGTACATGACAGGAAACTAAAAAGGAAACGACTTTCTTTATAAGGGAACGACGTCATGATAGGAGGAAACAAAGAGGAAAAGGGCGTTTTTTCAAGGGGAAAAGACGAAAATGAAAAGGAGGAACTAAAGAGGAAAGCCCTATGGGCAGAGGGGAACGGGCGTTTCTTGACACAGGAACAAAAGGGGGAACATTAAAGTTTTAAGGGAACGACGTACAAAGACAGGAGGAATAAAAAAGGAAGAAGAAAGGGCATAAGGGAATGACGTAAAGACAGGGGGAAATAAAGAGGAACCGGGCGTACATGCAGGGGATTAAAGGGAACGACGTATTTTCATAAGGGAAAAACGTACATGACGGAGGAACTTTAAAAAGGTACGACGTTGTCAGAGGGGAACGACTTTCATTAAAAGGAAGAACTAACAGGGAAAGCGTGTGTCAGAGGGGAACGCATAATGACCCGGAGGAACTAAAGAGGAATGAAAATTTTAAAGTATAAAGGGAAAAAACGTACATGAAGGAGGAAAATAAAAAGGGAAACGACGAAAGTCAAAGGGGGGGGAAAGTTTCATGACAGGGGGAATAAAGAGGAACGACGTTTTTGTCATAAGGGAATGACGTACATGAAAAGGGGGAATAAAGAGGAAGACGTATGTCATAAGAGAATGCGTACATGACAGGGGAACTAAAAAGGAATGTGTATGTAAAAGGGGAACGCGCCCTGCAGGAGGAACTAAAGAGGAATGACTATGTCTAAGGCAACGATGTACATGGGCAGGAGGAACTAAAGAGGGAAAGAAATATTTTCATAAGGGAAAGGGCGTACATGACAGGGGGGAAACTAAAAAGGGGAAAGAGTATGTCAGGGGGGGAACGACGTTTCATGACAAGGGAAATAAAGAGGAACGAAATTTTGTCAGGGGGGGAAAAGACGTACATGACAGGAGGAACTAAAGAGGAATGAAGTTGTCAGAGGGGGAAAGACGTACATGCAGGGGGAAATAAAGAGGGTTTATTTTGTCAGAGGGGAACGACGTAAAATGACAGGAGGAAATAAAAGGAACAAAGTATGTCCCGAGGGGGGGAAAGAGTACATGAAGGAGGAAACCCAAAGAGGAACGACGTATTATAAGGGAAAGACCTACAAGACAGGAGGGAAATTAAAAAAGGGGAAAGACTAAAGCATAAGGGAACGATGGACATAAAAGGAGGGAAATAAATAGGAACACTTGTCAGAGGGGAACGATTTTACATGACAGGAGGAAAATAAAAAGGGGCCAAAATTTGTCCTTTAAAGGGGAAGACGTAAAATGACAAGAGGAACTAAAGAGGTTTACGTTAAAGTCCAAAAAGGGGCGATGTAAAATGGAAGGGGGGAACTAAAGAGGAACGGGTGTATGTCATAAGGGAAAAGACTACTTTAAGGAGGAACAAAGGGGAACGACGTTTTTGTCAAGGGGAACCCAAGTACATGACAGGGGGAAAAATAAAGGGAAAAGACGTATGGTCAAAGGGGGAAAACCCTTTCAGACAGGGGGGAACTAAAGGGGGAAAAGACGTATGTCATAAGGGAACGATTTTTACAAGACAGGAGGAAAAAAAAAAAAGGAATGATGTATGTTTATAAAGGGGAAAGCGTACATGACAGGGGGGAACCCAAAGAAACACGTATGTCAAAAGGGGAACGACGTACAGACGGGGGGAACTAAAGGGGAACGACGAAAATTTACAGCAGGGAAATAAAAGGGGGAAAGATTTATAATTTAGGGGGAACGACGTACATGACAGGAGGAAACCAAAAAGGGAACGAGTATGGGCAGAGGGGAACGACGTACAAAAAGGATAACAAAAAAGGGGAAAGAATTTTTTTAAAAGCATTTAAAGGGGAAAGAGTACATAACAGGGGGAAATAAAGAGGAACGACGTAATTCAGAGGGGAACGACGTACATGACAGGGGGAAAAAGAGGAAACGTTTTGTCTAAGGGAACGATGTCCATTACAGGGGGAACTAAAGAGGGGAAAGAAGTATGGGCAAAAGGGAATGACATACAAGACGGGGGAACTTAAAAGGGGAAAACGTACAAGACAGGAGGGAAATAAAAGGAACACGTACTTTATAAAGGGAACGACGTACCGGCCGGGGGAACTAAAGAGGAACGACTTTCGTCATAAGGAACGAGTACATGACAGGAAACTAAAGAGGAACGACGGTTTTTTCAGAGGGGGAAAAGACGTACATGCAGGAGGAACTAAAAAAGGAAAGACGTTTTGTCGAGGGGGAAGACTTACTTGCCCGCCGGAACAAAAAAGGAACGATGTATGTCATAAGGGGCGACGTACATGACAGGAGGGGAAATAAAGAGGAACGGAAATATGTCATAAGGGGTTGACGTACATTAAGGAGGGGCTAAAGAGGAACGACCCTTTCATGAAGGAGGAACCCAAAGAAAGGGAAAGACGTATGGGATAACGGAATGCGTCCCTGACGGAGGATCTAAAGAAGGGGAAAGCGTAAGTCAAAAGGGGAAAGACTTTTATGAAAAGGAGGGAAATAAAGAGGAACGACTTTTGTCATAAGGGGAAAAACGTACATTACGGAGGAACAAAAAAGGAACGACGTGTGTCAAGGGGAACCAGTACCCGGGAAAGGGGAAAAATAAAGAGGAACCCACGTAAATTTATAAGGAACGATGTACATGACAGGGGGGAAACTAAAAAGGGAAGACGTATGTTAAGGGAACGTTTTAAAATTGGGCAGGAGGAAAATAAAGAGGGAAAATGTATGTCATAAGGGAACGAAAGGACATGACAGGGGAAAATAAAGAGGGAAATCTTTTTCATAAGGGAACGACGTACTTTACAGGAAGGAAAAATAAAGGGGAACCCACGTACATGACAGGAAAGGAACTAAAAAAGGGGGGGACGTATGTCATAACGGAACGGGCTTTTCAAGAAAGGGGGAACTTTAAAAAGGAACGGGTGTATGTCAGAGGGGGGAAAGACGTACATGCAGGAGGAACTAAAAGGAACGATGTTGTCCCCTAAGGGAAAGGACATGAGGAGGAACTAAAAGGACCCACGTATGTCATAAGGGAACGACGTACATGACCCGGGGGAACTGGGAAAAGTAATTTATGTATATCAGAGGGGAAACTTTCATGACAGGAGGGAAATAAAGAGGAAAGGGGCGTATTTCAGAGGGAACGACGTACATTTTACAGGGGTAAAATAAAGAAAGGGAAAATATATGTCATAAGGGAACGACTTTCATAACAGGAGGAAATAAAAGGAAAGCGATGTCAGGGGGAAAAGACGTTTAAAAAAAAGGAGGGAAATAAAGAGGAACGACTATGTCAAAAAAGGGAACGATGTACATGACAGGAGGAATAAAGAGGAACGACGAAAAGTCAAAAGGGAATGATATTTCATGACAGGAGGGAAATAAAGGGGAACGCGTACGGGCATAAGGGGCCCACGTACATGGGCCCGGAGGAAAATAAAGAGGAAAAGCGAAAAATCATAAGGGGGAAAGACGTACATGATGGAGGAACAAAAAAAGGAACGACGTATTTCAAAAGGGAAGCGTACAAAGGAGGAACTAAAAGGGAAAGACGTTTTGTCAGAGGGGGAAAGACGTACTTAAGCAGGAAAATAAAGAGAAACGTTTTTTTCATAAAGGGAAAACCCTACATACAGGGGGGGAAACTAAAGAGGAAAAGAAATATGCCCAAAAAGGGGAAAGGGCCCTAATGACAGGAGGGGAAAAAAAGGGAACGACGTACATGGGCAGGAGGAATAAAAAGGAACGCCCTAAAGTATAACGGAAGACTTTCATGAAAAGGAGGATCAAAAAAGGGGGAAGAAGTAAATTTATAAGGGAACAACGTACATGACAGGAGGAAAAAAAGAGGGAAAACGTTTTCAGAAGGGGGGGACCCTACATGACAGGAAGAACTAACGAGGAAAGGGCGTGTTTAGAGGGGAACGGGAAAACCTGAAGGAGGGGAAAAGGGAACGAATGATTTTTATGTCATAAGGAAACGACGTACATGACAGGGGGGAACTAAAAAAAGGAACGAAAATATTCATAAGGGAACGACGTACTGACAGGAGGAACTAAAAGGAACGAGTATTCAGAGGGGAACCAAGTACATGACAGGAGGAAAAAAAAGGGAACGACGTATGTCATAAGGGAACGCCCTACAGACAGGGGGAAAATAAAGAGGAACGACGTATGTCCCTAAGGGAACGATTTTTTACATGGGAAAAGGGGGAAAATTTTAAAAAGGAACAAGTATGTTTTTAAGGGGAAAAACCTACATGACATGGAAACAAAAGGGGGAACGATTTTGTCAAAAGGGGGGAAAGATGTACAAGACCCGGGGGAACAAAAAGGGAACCCAAATATTTTCATAAGGGAACGACGTACTTTACAAGAGGGAAATTTAAAAGGAAAGACGAATTCATAAGGGGGCCCATGTACCTTTACAGGAAACTTTAAAAAGGAACGCTGTATGTCATAAGGGAACGACGTACAAAGACGGAGGAAAAATAAAAGGAACGACGTATGTCCAAGGGGAAAAAAGTACAAGACAGGAGGGAAATAAAGAGGGGAAAAGACGTATTTCATAAAAGGGAAAAGACGTACCTGAAAAGGAGGAAAACCCAAAAAACGGGCTTTGCATTTAAGGGAAAAGATGTACATGACAGGGGGAACTAAAGGGAACATTATGTCATAAGGGGAAAAACGTACCCGACAGGAGGAACTAAAGAGGAACACGTTTTTGTTTAAAAGGGGGCGACGTAAAATGACAGGGGGAACTAAAAAAGGGAAAAGGGAAATGTCATAACGGAAAAGACTTTCATGACGGAGGAAATAAAGAGGAAAAGACGTTGTCAGAGGGGAACGACGTACATGACAGGAGGAACTAAAGGGAAAACAATGTATGGCATAAGGGAACGACGTACATGATGGAGGGGAAATAAAGGGAACGACCGGGATGCATAAGGGAACGAGTACATGGGGCAGGAAGGAAAATGAAGAGTAATGATGTATATCAGAGGGGGAAAGACGTACATGACACGAGGAACTAAAAAGGGGGAAAGAGACAAAACAGCAGGAAAATAAAGAGGAATGATGTATTCAAAGGGGAACGAAAGTACTGACAGGAGGAACTAAAGAGGAACGAGTATGCAGGGGGGGAACGACTACAGAAAAGGAGTAAATAAAAAAGGAACGATTTTTGTCAAAGGGAACCCACGTACTAAAAAGGAGGAAAAATAAAAAGGGGGGGGGGGGGGAAAGCGTATGTCAGAGGGGAACCCAGGTACATGAAAGGAGGAACTAAAGGGAAAAACGCCTATGTCATAAGGGGAAAGTGTACATGACAGGAGGAACTAAAAAAGGAAAAGACGTATGTATAAGGAATGGGCAACATGAAAAGGAGGAACTAAAGGGGAACGACGTTTCGACAGGAGGGAAAAAAAAAGGAACCGTACGTCAAAAAGGGAAAAGACTTTCGACAGGGGAATTAAAAGGAACGACGTTTCGTCATAAGGGAAAGACTAATGACAGGAGGAAAATAAAAAAGGAAAAAGGGCGTACATCATAAGGGGAAAGACGTACAAAAATAAGGGGGAACTAAAGAGGAAAAACGTATGTCAAGGGGAACGACGTACAAGACAGGGAACTAAAGAGGGCCCACGTATGTCCCGAGGGGGAAAGACTTTCTTGACAGCAGGGAAATAAAAAGGAACCATGTATTCCCTAAGGGGAAAAGAGTACTACCGGGGGAACTAAGAGGGAAACAAGTTTTGTCCCTAGGGAAAAGACCCACAAGACAGGAGGAACTAAAGAGGAAAGACGTACTTGACAGGAGGATTTTAAAGAGGAACCCACGTATGTCATAAAGGGGGGAACCCAAATACATGACAGGAGGAAACCCAAAGAGGAACGACGTATTTTTTTTCAGAGGGGGAAAGACGTACATTACAGGAAAAAAAATAAAGAGGAACGAAGTGTTCAGGGGGGGAACGACAACATGACAGGGGGAACTAAAGAAATGATTTAAATTTAAAGGAAACCAAAAGGGCCCGGGCAGGAGGAACTAAAGAGGAAAAGACTAATTTTCAGAGGGGAAGACGTACATTAAAAGGGGGAAAATAAAAAGGCAAAGACGGAAGTAAAAGGGAATGACGTACATTTACAGGAGGGAAATAAAAAGGAACGACTTTTGTCATAAAGAAAGAGTACATTTACAGGAGGAAATAAAGGGGGAAAGACGCATGACGGAGGAAAAAAAGAGGAATGTGTATGTCGAGGGGGCGACCCTTTCAAAAAGGAAACTAAAAAAGGGAAAGACTATTGGGAAGGGGAACGACGTACGACAGGAGGAACTAAAAAGGGGGTTACGTTTTTTCCCTAAGGAAACGACGTTCATGACAGGGGGGAAAATAAAGAGGAACCCCCGTAAATTTCATAAAGGGAAGATTTGGGATAACGGGGGAACTAAAAGGGAACGACCTATGTCATAAGGGGAAATAAAAGAAAAGGAGGAACTAAAGGGGAACGACCTAAAATGACAGGAGGAAAAATAAAAAGGGGAAGGGTGTATGTCAGAGGGAACGACGTTTCATGACAGGGGGAAAAAAAAGAGGAACGACGTATGTATAAGGGGAAAACATACATGGGCAAGAGGGAAAAAAAAAAGAAAGAAGTATTCAGAGGGGAACGACTTACATGAAAAGGAGGAAAATAAAGAGGGGAAAGATGCATGTCCAGAGGGGAAAACCCAAAATGACAGGAGGAACTAAAAAGGGGAAAGATGATGACAAGAAAGGAGAAAAAGGGAAAAAAAAAGGGCCCCGGGGCACGTTTCCCGGTGTGGAAAAAAAGCCAAGTCAAAAAGGCCCTTTTTATTAAAAGTTTTTTTCTTTAAAAAAGTTTTTTTGGGGATTACCGTGACAAAAAATTTAAAAAAAATAGGAACTTTTAAAAAAAACTTTCCCCGTTTTGCCGTGTACCCGCCTTCATCAGAAAAAAAAAAGAATCACTAAAAAAAAATAAATATATAGTCTAACAGGGTTTTTAATTGGATGATATTTTTACAGGGGAATGACGTGAAAACCCCCTTTGGGGAGGAAAAAGGAAATTGTACAGGGAAAACTCTGACTATATAAATCAAAAAAAATATCCCAAATGATAGATTCCCCAGAGAAAAAAAAATCCTGAAAATCTCTTTTAGATGCCCAAATTAAAGCCGATAACTGACACAACAAGAAAGCCTTGAAAAAAAGAAAAAAAAACCCCAAATTTATGACCCGTTTTTAAGAAAAAAAATATTTTTCTCATTCTCCCAAATTTTTTTCCGAGCAGTAATCCAAAAAACCCCTTTGAAAAGGGCCCGGTAAATTTCAAAAAAAGACCCGTACCTAGATCCACTATTTCCCCACAAAACCTGGTTATATATATAATAAAGGGCACCAAATTATAAAGAACTTGGTAGCTCCATGTCGAATTAAAAGACCCTATAGAAACATCACAGTAACTTCCACCTCAAATCAGGGATGTTCACTGGTGGCCTGTCGTCCATCCTCTTTGCCTTTGCTGCCACTAGCATTACTAACACTTTCTGAAATTTATTTCAAAAACTACTAAGGCAAGTATATCCCATCAAACACACATTAAAACTGTAAGAATTCATTTGTTATATATGTCATCGAATGCAGCCTGCTCACTCCGAATATGTAGGCAGTAACGTCCCAGACTCCCTACACCTTCGCCTGAAATGGCCACAGGGCCTGTGATAAAAGAGGTGACCATTCTACATAGTGTGTCACGTCATTTTAATGAAGTTACATCAAGAGATTTATAAAGTTTTTAAAAGAGTCACGTCCCAGTTGCTATATTTATTTCCGCTGCAATTACCAAACCGTCTACTAGGCTCTCCCAGAAACAAAAAGAGTAAGTATCTGGATCTATAGGATTACCAACATCTGTCCCCTAAGGGCCTCAATGATGCCACAAGTTAATTTATTAATTCCGTTGTCGCCGATTTCTCATCTCAGTTTTCAGAAGAGCCCTTCAAAGGTATTCTCTTTTTTTGGTTTTGTTTTTTTGTTTGCTTATAATAAGAACAAAAAGGAGACAATTTCCTTAATATGATGTATTTAAATTTAATGGTCCTAGGGTCAAATCCAAACAGGTCCCAATAATAGTGGCTATATATAAATTGATTTTAAATTCTACACCTATCTGTATATCTCTACGAACAGTTACCATTACATACTGCCTCATTGGCAAATATTCACGACTGAGCTTCCGGTTTCTTGATCTTGAGAAGTTCTAATAACTTTTAATATTTGCATTGCATCTTGTATTTTATTGATTGTAATGTATTTCAAAGTATATCGCTTCTCGTTATTTTGTCTATTTGATTGTAATGTAATTCAACTTGTAATTTGAGCTAATTGATTTGTACAACATTCTTGCACTCTATTTTTCCAGATGTAACTGACAACTGTTCAAACTAAGTCACCGAGCTGACAAGTGCACCCACGGGATCTATGATGTATTTTTTCACCTTTCTCTATAAATCTTCCCGTCAATCTTCATATTCAACTAACCTCGACCGAGCATCACCCTAACACCGTACCTTAGGCCCGGTTTCCACAGGAGCCCGGGCTATCATCAATATTGGTGCTAATCCGAGCACGACCTTAATAGCTCCCATGCACTTTCTCTATGTATATCCCATAGAGGAAGGTAGCACTTCTTTTTCATTGGTTTAAGCCATAAACTGCCCCGGTAGAAGTTTCAGCCTATCCGGTTAGCCCCATAATTTTCCTGCGTAACCGATTGGACAGTTTCATCGACCCACCAATAGTTCAACCTACACAGGACCGGTGCTCCATATTCGACTTACTATTGGTCTCCATTCAATTTTTACCTCCCTTACCCCTCGAACAATCATATGGCACTATTCCTATTATGAATTGTTTAAAGCGGCACTTTGATATTCCTTTCATAGCGGCAATCCGTGTTTAAACCATTCCGTCACTCCCCATTGGTCGATTTGTATTCACCGCCTTCTTGTCAGATGGAACACTTCTTCTCCCCATTCACTAGTCTTTCTGTGTTCTTCTATTTTCCTCCACTTTGTGTCCTCCATAACCATTGACGGTATTTTATCTACAATCACCACCCCCAACTTGCCCCCCCCAACCCAGTAATACACCACACAACTTATCTATTCAATTTATTTTTATTTTGTAACATATCGCAACACATATCTAAGATCCGAACATATGCTCGGGGGATCCATATATAATCCCCGGGTTCTTCCTCGCCTTTTTCTCCGCTCGTCTTCTTTTTGATTGACACTTTGTCTCTCCCAATTGTCTTCCTTTTTCCTCACCACAGAGTCTTCACGTCACTTACCCTGTAAATAATATCATCCGAAAGCCAATTACAATACATGTTAGGCACTATATATACTCCTAACTGATGTTTTATTGATGTCTTTACTTCTGCATGAAGCGCGGGGTACAACACGGCGCGGAAACGCGTAAGTCTTTTTCTAAAGTTCCTATTGTTTATTTAATTTTGATCACGGTAATGCAGAGACATTTTTAAAGAATAAAATCTTTTTAAAGAAAAACCTTTTTGACTTGGCTTTTTTTTTAAACCCCCTTACTGCGCCGGGGGCCATTTTTTTTTTTTTCTCCTTTTTTTGGGGTTATTCTCCTACCGGTTATCCGAGAGGGACCCCGGACCCGGCTGCCCTAGTAAGGGCTACGGGGGATAAAAAAAGCCCGCAAGGCTTTTTGATGTTGGCCTTACATTAAAAGGCAACACTAGAAGGTGGGAATTTTCTATATTTTTTCTCTTTTTCCGTTAAATATAAAAGCTATTGTGCGCCCCCTTTCTTTTTTTCCCTTTTTTTTAACATGACAAAACGACGTACATGAAAGGAGGGAAAAAAAAAAAAGGAACGGGGCGATTCATAAAGGAACGACTACAAGACAGGATGAAAATAAAGAGGAAAGACGATGTCAGAGGGGAACGACGTACAGAAGAGGGGAATAAAAGAGGAAGAGTATGTCAAAGGCAAAGAGTGCTGACAGGAGGAACTTTAAAAAGGAACGACGTTGTCTAAGGCACGATGTACTGACGGGAATAAAAAGGAAGACTATGTCATAAGGAACGATGTGATGACAGGAGGGAAAAATAAAGAGGAACGACGTATGTCATAAGGAAGAGAAAATGCAGGAGGAACTAAAGGGGAACGACGTAATACAGGGGGGAAAATAAAGAGGATGGTATGTCATAAGGCAAAAGATGTGATGACAGGAGGAAAAATAAAAGGGGAAAGACGTAGTCTAAGGGAGAGACATGACAGGAGGAATAAAGGGAAAAGTCGAACATGGCTAAAGGAGGAAAACTAAAGAGGAAAATTTGATGGAATGTCAGAGGGGGGGAACGACGTACAGGGCAGGGGGAACAAAGAGGAAATTTTGTCATAAAAGGGGAAAGATGTCATGACAGGAGGAACAAAAAAGGGAAGAGTTGTCAAAGGGGGGGGCAAAAAGGGGAAAAAAACGACAAATGACAGGAGGAACTAAAGAGGAAGAGTTGTCAAGGGGAACGACGTAATGGGCAGGAGGAACTAAAGGGAACGACGTTGTCATAGGGAACGGTACATGGGGGCAAAAAATTTTTTGGGGGGAAGGAACTAAAGGTAAAAAAACGACTATGTCATAAGGGAAAAGAGTAATGCAGGGAGGAAAAAGAGGAACGACGTAAGTCTAAAGGAAAAAGTACATGACAGGAGGAACAAAGAGGAACGAGTATGGCATAAGGGAACGATTTTTAAAGACAGGGGGAATAAAGAGGAAAAGGGCTTTTGTCTAAGGAAACGACGTACATGACAGGGGGAAAAAAAGGAACGGTATGTCTAAAAAATGGGGGGGTAAAAAAACGCTTTCCCACCCTCAAAAAAAAAGGAAAAACCCAACCCTGCGGGGGAATAAAGAGGAATGATGTATGTAGAGGGGGAAGACGTACATTTAAGGAGGAACTAAAGAGGAACGACGTAGTCATAAGGAAAAAGACGTACATGCGGAGGAACTAAGAGTAATGATGATACAGAGTGGAACGACGTACTGAAGGGGGAACTAAAGGGGAACGAGTACATGAAAGGGGGAACTAAAGAGGAACGAGTAGTCATAAGGGGGAAGACGTACATGGACAGGGGGGAAAATAAAGAGGAAGGTATGTCGAGGGGAACGACGACATGGGCAGGGTAACTAAAAAAGGGGAAAGATATATGTCATAAGGGAACGATACATAACAGGGGGAACTAAAAGGAAGACGTATGTCAAGGGGAACGATACATGAAGGAGGAACTAAAGAGGGAACACGTTGTATAAGGGGGAAAGATGTACATGACGGGGGAAAAAATAAAAAGGGAAGAGTATTTCATAAGGGAATGACATACATGACAGGAGGAAATAAAGGGGAAAAAGACGTAAATGGGCAGGAGGAACTAAAGGGAACACGTACGTCATAAAAGGGGAACGACACTGACAGGAGGAACTAAAAAGGAACGCGTACGTCATAAACGAAAAGATGTAATGCAGGAGGAAACTAAAAAAAGGAACGACGTTTTCATCTAAGGGAACCGTAAATGATAGGGGGAACTAAAAAAGGGAAAGACGATGTCAGAGGGGAACGATTTAAAAAAGAATGAGGAATGGGGAACGACGTATGTCGAGGGAACGACGTAAATTAAAAGGGGGGAACTAAGAGGAAAAAGAAGTTGTCATAATGGGAGTACATGACAGGAGGGAACTAAAGAGGAACGGGAAATATGTCTAAGGGAATGAGTACATGCAGGGGAACTAAAGGGGAAAGAGTACATGACAGGAGGAATAAAGAGGAAAGATTGTCAAACGGAAAACGACAAAGACGGAGGAACTAAAAAAGGAACAGTATGTAGAGGGGGGAAAGCGTACAAGACAAGGGAAAAAATAACAGGAACGACGGGTCAGAGGGGAAGATACATGACAGGAGGAACTAAAAGGAACGACGTATGTCATAAGGGAACCCATGTACATGACAGGGGGAACTAAAAAGGAAGAGTATGTATAAGGGAAAGACTACAAGACGAGGAACTAAAAGGGGAAAGGTACATGACAGGAGGAACTAAAGAGGAACGAGTACTCATAAGGGAAAAAGATTTTTTTCATTTTACAGGAGGAACTAAAGAGGGAAAGGTACGTCATAAAGGGAAAGACTACATGACAGGAGGAAAAAATAAAAGGGGAAAGACGTACTCATAGGGAACGAGTACATGATAGGGAAAAAAAGAGGAGAAATGTCAAGGGGGGAAAGCGTACATACAGGGGGGGAACTAAAGAGGGAAAAGAGTTTTGTCGAGGGGGAAAGACGTACTTGACGCAGGAACTAAAGAGGAACGATGATGTCATTTAAAGGGGAAAGAGTCATGACAGGAGGGGGAATAAGAGGAAAAGAAGTTTGTATAAGGGAAGAAAGTTCATGACAGGGAAAAAATAAAGGGAACGACGTACATGCAGGAAACTAAGAGGAACGGTTGTCATAACGGGAAGACGTACATTACAGGAGGATCTAAAGGGAACGACGTTGTATAAGGGGAAAAGTACAAAGGAGGGGAAAACTAAAGAGGAACGACGTATTTCAGAGGGGGAAAGACGTATGACAGGGAAAACAAACGAGGAACGACGTGTGTCAGAGGGGAACGACTAAGGGGAAAGGAGGAACTAAAGAGGAACGAAAATATGTCAGAGGGGAACGAGTACATGACGGAGGAATAAAAAGGGGGCCAAGATGTCTAAGGGAACGACGTACATGACAAAAAGGGAAACT
Organism: Phyllomedusa bahiana; assembly: GCA_025379985.1. NCBI lineage: Eukaryota > Metazoa > Chordata > Amphibia > Anura > Hylidae > Phyllomedusa > Phyllomedusa bahiana. Next base: position 17,213 of record JAODAL010037607.1, read on the forward strand.
AAAGAGGAAAGACGTATGTCTAAGGGAACGATGTACATGGGCAAGGGAAAAAAATAAAGGGAAAAGATGATGTATAAAGGGGAAGGAGTTACATACAGGAGGAAAAATAAAGAGGGGAAAGCGTTTTGCAGGGGGGAACGAAGTAAGACAGGAGGAACTAAAAGGAACGACGATGTCATAAGGGAACGCGTACTGAAGGGGAACTAAAGAGGAACAACGTATTATAAGGGAACGATGTACATGGGGCAGGAGGAAAAAGAGGAACGGGTTTTCATAAGGGAACACGTACTGAAAGGGGGGAAAATAAAGAGGAAGACGTATGTCATAAAAGGGAAAAGACCCACATGACGGAGGAAAAATAAAAAGGAACGACGTATGTCATAAAAGGGGAAGACGTACAGAAGGAGGAAATAAAAAGGGGGGAAAACGTATGTCAGAGGGGAACGCTACATGACAGGAGGAAACTAAAAAAGAACGATGTATGTCTAAGGGAAACACGTACATGACTGGAGGAAAAATAAAGGGAACGAAGTATTCATAAGGGACGACGTCATGACAGGGGAATGAAAAGTAATGATTATATCAGAGGGAAAAGACGTACATGACGGGGAACAAAGGGGAAAGAGTACATGACAGCGGAACTAAAGAGGAATGATGTTATCAGAGGGGAACGCGTACATGACAGGAGGAACTAAAGAGGAACGACGTTGTCAGAGGGGAACGCGTACATGCGGGGGTACTAAATGAGGGAAAGATATAGTCATAAGGGAAAAGACGTACTAAAAAAGGAACTAAAGAGGGAAAAACTTTTGTCAGAGGGGGGAAAGACGTACTGGGGACAGGAGAACTAAAGAGGAACGGGGTATGTCATAAGGGGGCGATGTACATGACAGGAGGAACTAAAAAGGAACGAAGTATTCATAAAGGGGAAAGACATACATGACAGGGGAACTAAAGGGGAACGCTACATGACAGGGGAAAAAGAGGAACGACGTAGTCATAAGGGAACGACGTACATGAAGGAGGAACTAAAAAAGGGAAAACGTACGTCATAAGGGAACGACGTACATGACAGGAGGAACAAAGAGGACGACTACATCATAAGGAAAGAAATACATATGGAGGAACTAAAGGGGGAAACGGTATGTCAGAGGGGAAAACCCCTACATGACAGGGGAACTAAAGGGGAAGACGTTTGTTTAGAGGGGGAAAAGCGACTTGACAGCAGGAACTAAGGGAAAGATGTAGTCAAAAGGGGGAAACCGGTACATGACAGGAGGAACTAAAGAGGAACAAAGTATGTATAAGGGAATGACGTACATGACAGGGGGGAAAAAAAGGGAAAGACGTAATGACAGGAGGATCTAAAGAGGAACGACGTTTTGTCATAAGGGAAAAAACGTTTAAAGACAGGGGAACAAAGGGTTTTCGACGTATTTCAAAGGGGGAAACGTACATGAAAGGAAGAACTAACGAGGAACGAGTGGTCAGAGGGGAACACATCAGACGGAGGAAAATAAAGGGAAAAGAGTATGTCATAAGGAAACGACGTAACATGACAGGAAATAAAGAGGAACGACGTATGTCAGAGGGGAACGCGTACATGACAGGGGGAAAACTAAAGGGAACACGTATGTCATAAGGGAATGAGTAATGACGGAGGAACTAAAGAGGAACGACGTTGTCATAAGGAATGACGTAATGACAGGAGGAACTAAAGGGGAACGACTAATGGGGCAGGAGGAACAAAGAGGATGATGTATTCAGAGGGGAACGACTACATGAAAGGAGGGGAATAAAGAGGAACGACGTATGTCAGAGGGGGGAAAGCTACATGACGGGGGGAAAAATAAAAAGGAAAGACGTATGTCATAAGGAAACGACGTACAGACGGGGAAAATAAAGAGGAACGACCCTATTTCTAGGGAAGATTGCATTACAGGAGGAACTAAAAGAGGAAAAACGTAGTCATAAGGAATGCGAACATGACAGGAGGAACTAAAAAAGGGGGCGACGTAAAATGAAGGGGGAACTAAAGAGGAAAGATGTTTTTCAAGGGGAACGAGAATACAGGGGAACTAAAAAAGGGGAAAGCGTATGCAATAAGGGAAAACATACATGACAAGGGGAAAAAAGAGGAATGATGTTGTCAGGGGGGGAACGCTTACATGACAGGAGGAAATAAAAGGAACGATGCATGTCAGAGGGGAACGGGTACATTACGGGGGAAAATAAAAAAGGAATGATGTATGCAGAGAACACTACATGGGCAGGAGGAACTAAAAAGGAACGAGTTTTTATAACGGAATGACGACTACAGGTTTAACTAAAGAGGAACGACGTATGTCATAGGGGAACGACTTACATGACAGGAGGAATAAAAAAGGAGACGTATGCATAAGGGGAACGATGTGCATGACAGGAGAACTAAAGAGGGGGAAAACCCTTTTTTGTCATAAGGGGGAAAGACGAACATGACAGGAGGAAAATAAAGGGGGGGCGATGTACATGACAGGAGGAAATAAAGGGAATGATGTATTTAGAGGGGAACGAACATGACAGGAGGGAACTAAAGGGAGACGATTTTAAAGTCTAAGGGAACCGTACATGACAGGGGAATAAAGAGGAACAAAGTTGTCTAAGGGACGATGTACATGCAGGGGGGAACTAAAGAGGAAAGACGTATGTCATAAGGAAAAGATTACTGAAGGAGGAAAAAAAGGGAACGACGTATGTCATAAGGGAACGCTACATGACGGGGAACTAAAAGGAAGATTTTTGTCAAGGGGGGCGACGTACATGACAGGGGGGAACAAAAAAGGGAACGAGTATGTAAGGAAAAAGAGTCATGACAGGAGGAACTAAAGAGGGAACGATGTATGTATAAGGGAAAAGGTACAGACGGAGGAACTAAAGAGGAAAAGACGATGTCATAAAAAAACGACGTACGACAGGGGGAACTAAAAAGGAAAAGAACGTTGTCATAAAGGAAAAGGGGAATACATGACAGGGGAAAAAAGAGGAATGATGTATTTTAGGGGGAACGACGTACTGACAGGGGAACAAAGAGGGAACGGGCGTATGTCAAAGGGGGCCGACTGACAGGGGAACTAAGGGAAATATTTTATAAGGGAAAGAGTACTAAGGGGGGAATAAAAAGGAACGACGTTTAAGGGGAAAAGAGTACATGACGGGGGAACTAAAAAAGGAACGACGTATGTCATAAGGAACGAGCATGACAAAAGGGGGGAAAAAGAGGAAAGAGTTTGTCAAGGGGGGAGAAAACGGGGTAAAGGGAAGGAATTTAAAAGGAAAGAGTACTGCAGGAGGAACTAAAAAAGGGGGAAGACGAGTCAAAAGGGAAAAAGAGTACAGACAGGAGGACCTAAAGGGGACCGATGTACATGACAGGAGGAACTAAAGGGGAACGACGTATGTCAGAAGGGCATGGCGTACATGACCGGAGGAACTAAAGGGGAACGATGTACATGACAGGAGGAACTAAAGAGGAATGATGTGTATCAGGGGGAATGACGGACATGATGGAGGAACAACATGCGGGCTGCTGTCATTAGATTTGATGTCCACTACAGTGTACAAACTACTAGAAAACATCATTAGTGCCTTTTGTCCACGACAAAATGGAGAGGCTTGGACTAAATACCTCCCCCTCCTTTCTCACACAGCCAAAGGGAGGAGGGATGGGGGTGGAGATGATAGCACCTGCAGAAGGATCATCCCACATTTACAGCAGTTGGTTACATGCTGTTTTCCAGCAATTGTTACATGGCTTGTTCCTAGATTTTCTAGGGTTAGCTCCCTCCTGCTGGCATGAAATAGGAAGATAGTACAATTTTGTATTTTAATTTTAAATACTTACAAATAACCAAAAAAAATAAAAAAAAAAATGCCAAAATTCTTAACATATTCCTGTAAAACCATTTCAGCCCCCCCCCCCCCAAAAAAAAAAAAATGATGACAGATTCCCTTTAAAATTTATAAACTAACTATATCCTAAACTTCAAAACTAGAAGGATCGTTTTCTGTATAAAAGAAGACTGCCTCTCTGAGCTGTTACAACAGCTATTGGGAAAGGCAATGAGATGTGTTGCTCTATAGTCAGATCAGTGAGAAATTTGGCTGAACAGGAAATGCAGTTGCATACATAAAACGAGGTCATGTGATTTTTGCTGCCAATGAGATCCCTACACCGCTCAATCATGATGTTGTACACCCAGCTCACCCTACTCTATTCTCTTTGGATTGGATGGCTGCCAAAATTACAGGAAGCGCTGAAAAAGACAAGATTGTAAATGTGATATCTTTAAGATTTTCATGGAAACTATTGCGTCATCGGGAAATTCTGATAAACATAAAAACCGTGCCGATTTCAACTTTTCTCGATAGTATCGCTCATCCCTACTCTAAAGTTTAAAACTAGGCCACGTTTCTTGGAGGCATTACACTGACAAATGTCTCATATCTTTTTCTTCTTATGGAACTCAAAACACCTTTTTGGGACCCCGGTTGGGATGGCTTAACTTTTTGAAAAGTGTCAGGAAATCATCTGTACAAATTCACTTTATCAGGGGACATGTGTTTGGGCACATTTGGAGCTTAAATGACTATAGGGTTGTCTCTCTAGCAAGATTAGCTTTTATCATGTAGGGAACAGTAAATGAAGACTTTTTCCAGATACATTAGTCTTTTGATTTTTCCCTGGTCAGGAGATAAGAGAGATTTTATCTGCTCTTAATGCACACAGATTAGGGAGTGACATCATCACAGGACACCAGGCAGCTTGAAAACAGAGTGTGTTATCATTAACAAAGGAGATAAATTACTTTTGATTGTTTACATTGAGCTCTGAAGCCTTGAACTAGAAGAGCTGGGAATACATAGCTGATATGTTAATTACTGCTATAGAATCACCCACAGCCTAATCAGGAAGCTGTAGCTGGCTGTGGCTCTGTGAAACAACAAGGTGAGACAACCGCTTTAAGGATTGACTTGATTTTGAACAAACATTCTTGTGAGGGGTCGATATTGGCAATTATCATGTTGATAGCTGATAGCAGATTATTGCAGATGACCATTAAAGTCTATGGGAGGAACAACAGCTTCATTCTTACACCCAAACAGGTGAGGTCATTTTGATTTTCCCTGGTCAGGAGAAAAGAGAGATTTTATCTGCTCTTAGTGCACACAGAGCAGGGAGTGACATCATCACAGGACACCAGGCAGCTTGAAAACAGAGTGTGTTATCATTAACAAAGGAGATAAATTACTTTTGATTGTTTACATTGAGCTCTGAAGCCTTTAACTAGAAGAGCTGGGAATACATAGCTGATATGCTAATTACTGCTATAGAATCACCCACAGCCTAATCAGGAAGCTGTAGCTGGCTGTGGCTCTGTGAAACAACAAGGTGATACAACCGCTTTATGGTTGACTTGATTTTGAACAAACATTCTTGTGAGAGGTCGTCCAGGGCTCTATGGCCAATTCTGAAATATACGAAATGTTTGCCCTCTACTGACTAATCTTTACAAACCCATCTGTGGCACAAGACTTCAGAACATCCTAATCTCTACTGCATTTCCAGGCATCACCAGTGTGGTATAACACATTACATGGGGTTTTGGGTGACAAAATGCTGGGTATATAAATGAATGTGGATCACCATTTTGTATCACTGGGTCACAAGAGCCATGTATAATGTTTTAATTTTTCTGGGGATGTAGTCATTTGAGAGTTTATTTTTTATTGGATGGGTTGTATTTTTAAATAGGCAACGTTCTGAGTTTCATATAATGTGTTCATAAACTCTTAATAATTTATATTTGTTGGGATGAAATCCAGAGAAGAACTTGAGAATATGTGTTGGACGTAAAAGCAGCAAGGGACATTTGAAAATGCTCCCTGAACACTTCAAGTAATATTATGGATATCAGGTAAAGGGAAAAGATAGGGTGAACTTTGGAATATGTGGTGGTAATATCAAAAAACAATTAGAAATAAAGGAATGTACTGTAAATGTATAAAACTACATTCAGGGACGTAACCAGAAATGGCACGGCCCCATAGTAAACTTTTCAATGGGGTCCCTCCCCACTCGATAACAAAAAAATTACTTATCACGTGCATGTTCCATCCAGAGTGACGGGAAAAAATAGTGTACACATCCAGACACATCCCATATACGTCACTCATATCCCAAACACGCCAGACACATTCTGCATACACCAATCACACTCTGTGCACAAATTCCGCATACACCAATCACACGCCGCACACATCCCACATACACCAATCACACGCCGCACACATCCTCCATACATCAATCACACGCAGGACACATCCCGCATACACAAATTACATGCCGCACACATCCATATACACCAATCAGAAGCCGCACACACAAATTACATGCCACCCACATCCCGCATACACTAATCACACGAAGCGCACCTCCCGAATGCACCAATCACAAGCCGCACACACAAATTACATGCCGCATACATCAATCACACACCGCACACATACCCCATACACCAATTACACGTCGCACAAGTCCCCCATACATTAATCACACACCTCACACATTCCCATACACCAATCACATGCTGCACACATTTCCCATACACCAATCACATGCCGCACACATCCCCCATACACCAATCACAAGCAGCACACATCCTCTATACACCAATCACAAGCCGCACACACAAATTACATGCCGCATACACCAATCATACACCGCACACATACTCCATACACCAATCACAAGCCACACAAATCCCCCATACATCAGTCACACACCTCATACATTCCCCATTCACCAATCACATGCCGCATACATCTCCCATACACCAATCACAAGCTGCACACATCTCCCATACACCAATCACAAGCCGCACACATCCCTTATACACCAATCACAAGCCGCACACATCCTTTATACACCAATCACAAGCCGCACACATCCTTTATACACCAATCACAAGCCGCACACATCCCCTATACACCAATCACACGCCGCACACATCCCCCATACACCAATCACATGCCGCACACATCCCCCATACACCAATCACAAGCTGCACACACAAATTACATGCCAGACACACTACATTGATTCATCTTACCTCAGTCCTGTTTTCTTGGTTTCATTTTGAATTCAGGGGCGTGTTTACTGGCTTCTTCTAGGCTGTAGTAGAAGCCAGGTCTGTAGCTATAGCAACCAATGCTGGCAGCCTATCATCAGGGCTGTCTTAACAACACTATGGGCCCCTGGGCAGAGCTGTGCACTGGGCCCCTCCTCCCTCCCCCCCAAAAAAAACCCCACAACTACTCACAGAAACAAATATATACATTACTGCTAACAAACTTATAACCTACAACACCACCATATACCAGCTCAGATCACCATTACATGACAGACTACAGCACTGATCGAATATAGAAGTAAAATAACCCTGACACTAGGGACTCACAGGAGATGTCATCTCTGATCAGTCGTTCCTTGAATTGTTCTTTTTCCTCTCCTTCTGTCCAGACCGCCATAACGCCTTCTTCCGGCCGCAACTCGTCCCTGCAGAATGTAGCCCACAAACATCTTAGAATCCTTTTCCTACCTGTATTATGTTGTAATGTTGCCCACCATTGAGTAGGTAGGTATGTAGACCCTAGTAGACAGGTTTTCAGCTTTTTGTAGGTACATATGCTGCCCCTGTAGGTAGGTATAGAGCCCCTGTAGGTTATATAGCCCCCCTGTAAGATGTATGGCCCAAGTAGGATATATGGCCCCTTTTATATAGTCCCCTGTATGATTTATGGCCCCAGAAGAATATAGCCCCCTGTATATAACTCCTTTAGTATATGCCCCATTTACATAGCCCCACTTAGTATTATGCCCCATTTACATAGCCTCACTTACATAGCCCCACTTAGTATTATGCCCCATTTACATAGCCCCACTTACATAGCCCCACTTAGTATTATGCCCCTATAGTATATGCCCCATTTACATAGCCCCCTATAGTATATGCCCCTTTACATAGCCCCCTTAAATATGTTCCCTTGATACAGCCCCTTTTATATGCCCCCTTTATATAGCCACCTTTATATATGCCCTTTTATATATGCCTTTATATATGCCCCCTGGAGTATACTCCCCATGTTTATAGGCCACTTTATTTAGCCACCTGTAGTATATACCCGCTTATATACATGCCCCCTGAAGTATATGCCACATGTATATGCCCCCTGTAGTAATGCCCCCTATATATATGCCCCCTGTAGTAATGCCTCCTATATATATGCCCCCTGTAGTAATGCCTCCCTTACATATATGCCCCCTGTAGTAATGCCCCCTTATATATATGCCCCCTGCAGTAATGCCCCCCTTATATATATGCCCCCTGTAATGCCCCCTGTAGTAATGCCCCCTTATATATACCCCTTTTAGTAATGCCCCCTTTATATATATGCCCCGTGTAGTAATGTCTCCCTTATATATACCCCCTGTAGTTATGCCCCCTTATATATACCCCATGTAGTAATGCCCCCTTTATATATATGCCCCCTGTAGTAATGCCCCCTTATATATACCCCCTGTAGTAATGCCCCCTTATATATATAATATATATATATAATATATAATATATTATTAATATATATATACCACCTGTAGTAATGCCCTCCTTATATATAACCCCTGTAGATTAAAAAAACGATTAAAAAACTCTTACCTTTCCGCAAGACGCGGCCTCCTGCAGAGTGTCGCGCTGCCCGGAACCGCCGCAGGTGCTGTCGCTCCACTGGGCAAGGTAGTCGGCTGCCCGGGAGGGGCCCCTGAGCCTGTGGGGCCCCCGGGCATCTACCTACCTTGCCCAGTGGGAAAGACGGCCCTGCCTATCATGAGAGATTGAACACGTCTGTAGCTATAGCGACCTGAGGAGCTGATGCAGCCCATACAAGAGGGGATATCTAGGAATAGGTAGGACACTGTTAATGGACATATATTGCATATATACTTGTTTTTGCAAGATGTTTAGCATAAAAAAGCAATCCTTATAATAAGTCAACCCCTTTAAGTTTCTGTTTATTTCAACCTGGGCCCCCAAGTGAGTGTGGACCCCGTAGCAGTCGCTACAGCTGCCATCGCTGTAGTTCCTCCACTGACTATATTGAATGCTTTGTTTGCGTTTGGAATTAATGAGGCAATTTTTAAGCAGTGCTTTACTCTAAATTAGTTTGTAATCTTTTAATGGTATTTTAAAAGTTATTAGCGAGATGAGATTTTTTCTTAATAGTATGTACGTTCCTCATACATCTTGGTCTTGTGAACATAGTAAGTTATAATATTCATCCCTTGATTCACTGCTGTAACACATATTCTATTATCATCATAGTTTGCTATCTACCTGCCATCAAATTGATGACACACAACAATATGTGGCAGTCATTTTCATCTCAGCTTCCAGGCAATTAAAAGTCAAAATACAAAATCTGGTTAGCACCTCCGTTTTGAAGATTAAACGTATAGGGGCACACACAGCAGGTCCCACCAGGGAAGGAGGAGGAGGCGGACATAGATGCGGACACAGAGCCTTACTCTCTGTCGGATCAAGAAGGCCTGACAGTTTCCCAACTTTAAAGGTCTTTGTTAGGCGATGGTTTGGGGTCCAGGGCTGGTGCAGCACCTCAGTTCTCAGGGGACATCATCTGAGCTAAGACTAAGGGCGACTTCCGGCCCGAAACGCTTCAGCTTACAACTTACCAGCCCATCTGACCATGCTTGCACACATGTTTGCTGTATTGTATCTCCTTTTTTGCTCTTAATCACTTCAAATAAATTGGAATATTTTTTATCCTACTTTCGACTGGTGCCAATCAACCTTTACTTCTTTGCTCTACATCATCTGAGGCAAGTCAGGGCTGTGTTGAAGCTGAGGAGGAGTAAGCAGAGGAGGAGGAGGCATGGCTGGACACCGATATTACCGATGTCCCTGCCTTGAAAAGAGGTTGGCACGGATTAGAGGCCAAGGTGAAAGACAAGGAAGATGTGTTAAGTGCCCCTCGACCCCGAGGCTGGGGAAATCATAGCTCCATCTCTCACATGAGTGCGTGAATGTTCCATTTCCTCCAACATGATCCACGTATTAAGGCCATCAAAATGAACAACAGAGACGGGATGGCCACCCTCGTTGATCCCCGTCACAAAGCGAAACTCAGCACTTTCCTTTCACCCACACAAATAGACAGTCGAATGCAGGAATTTGAGACAGTGCTCATTGATCAACTAGAGAAATCTGTTTCGTCTGCTTCACATTCTAATGTCGCAGTGGAACAATGTCAGCAACGTGACAGCAGTAGAGTGCCAAGTAGCCGTAGCACCAGCAGCAGCAGGCATTGTGGCAGAAGCCTAATGAGTGACCTCTGGCAATCCTTATTTACCACCTCACCAATGCCTGTAATGCAGGGCAAAAATCAGACACACAAAGACTGCCTTAAGATCATGGTCCACGACTACCTGCGACTCAACACCGATGTTTTCTGACATGTTCCAGACCCAATCGACTTCTGGGTATCTAAAATGGATAAATGGCACGAGCTCGCTCGCCACGCCATAGAGGTGCTATCCTGTCCAGCAGCCAGCGTCATATCTGAGCGGACCTTCAGCATAGCTGGAGGAGTGATTACAGACAAACACATTTGGCTTTCCTCTGAGAATGTGGATCGTTTGACTTTCATCAAGATGAATCAGGCGAAAATTTTGAGCAGTTAATGGTTTTGGGGTCATGGTGCTGTGAAAAACAGCTATAATCCAGGTCCCTTGGTACAGAAATGTGGGTTCTAAGTGGCATTTCTTCCTTAAAATTTTTAACATTGACCGAGAGGTAATTTTTCTAATTTTTGGGGTCATGGAGCTGTCAAAAACAGCTACAATACAGGTCCTTTGGTAAAAAAAATTTGGTTTCTAACTGGCATTTCTTTGTCACAATTTTTAACAGTGGCCGAAAGGTCATTTGTCAAATTTTTGGGGTCCGTGTGGTGTAATCAAACAGCTATAATCCAGGTCCTATTGTAAAAACTGTGGTTTCTAATTGCCATTTCTTCGTCACAATTTTTTAACAGTGGCCGAGAGGTCATTTTTCTAATTTTTGAGGTCATGGTGCTGTCCAAAACCAGCTATACTACAGGGCCTATTGTAAAAAATGTGGTTTCTAACAGGCATTTGTTCTTCACAATTGTCAACAGTGGCCGAATGGTTATTTCTCGAATTTTTGGGGACATGCTGCTGTCAAAAACAAGCTATAATACAGGTCCTATTCCAAAAAATGTTTTTTAAAAAACTCTTTTGTTCTGGTTACTTTTATTTAGTGTTGAAAAGGTCTTTTCTGCTGGTTTTGGGGTCAGGCTATTGTGAAAGGGGTGCCAGGGTTGCAAATAGGGCAGTACTCCAGTCAGTGGCCCTCTGCCTATGTCAATATACATGCGCATCTACAAGAAGGGCGACATTGTGCACATTAAGGGTATGGGCACCATAGAAAAAGGCATACCACTTAAATGCTATCATTCATGGCAATACTGCCAGGATCTACAATGTGAAAAAGCATGCTATTGGTATACCACACACCACATATATGACACCACCACACCACCACCACCACTATGACAAGATGGTCCCTGGTCCAAAAAGTGATAGGGGTCTCCTGCCAGTTACCATGTGCCATTTCCAATACCTGAGTCTTGTTTTGTGTCAAAGGGGCCCCGTAGCTGCTGCTACAGCTGTACTTCCTGTGGCTACGCCCTCCTCATGTTTTCAGTTAGCCATTGAACGGAATGGATTATTTTAGCCTGTGAATTTTTTTCTGTGACTCTTGTAGCCTAACTATCTTGCCTAAGACATAGCACGTATCCAATTTACTGTTGTGGATGTTAATTCCAGCTTCACCTCACCTGTTTGGGTGTAAAAATGAAGTTGGTGTTCCTCTCCCATAGACTTTAATGGGAATCGGAGACTAATCGACATCGAGGATCGACAATAAGGGAGATGATTCAACATAATCTGGAATCTGCTCGATGCAGATTATTGGCCGAATCGCTCATCACTAATTACCATAAATTGACCAGAAATTTTGGGAGCGAAAGAGGGAGGTGCATTGCCCTCCCCGCCCAAAAAAACTCCCTCTTTATTCTAAGTTACACCCTTTCACAAAATTTCACTCCCCCTACACCCAACTAATGTGTAACGGCTCTGAAAGAAATCTAATTGAGGGGTTTGGCACAACCAAGCTTTCCTGGACATTGGATAGTCTGTTCAGCATCCAGGAGAGCTGAGAGTTGCTGCCAAACTGCCTCAACCTAAACCATTATACTACAACCAATATTTACACCATACAGTTACCATATAGTGGTAGATACCAAAGTACACAGACTCTATTCTATCGCCATACACTGACCATATAGTGCAGACTGAATATTACCTCCATATAGTGAGCGTATAGTGGTAGGCTCTGCTGACAATATGTCACCCACACACAGTGACCATATAGTGGCACATACCAGTGTACACAGGCTCTGCAGACACATAAATGATTACAGTGCAGTTACATTTAAGATTTCATAATAGGAGAAAGATATGAGCAGCACTCACCAATTATTTATTTCTTTATATCTTTATTCCATGTCAGGATAAAAGCACATGCGCTCTGGCCAACAGCCGTTTCGCATCACATCACGCTTTGTCAAGGCAAGATATAGATATATATTATAGATATATAATAAAGGTTAACATTTTATATTGTTTTTTTTTTTATTCTGTGATTAGTTAGTAATACCCTGATTCGTGTATCTTTAATTTCGGTGAATTTCTTTGAAGCATATTATATGTTATGGCAAGCTTTCTAACTAGTCCAGTAAAATTTGATCAGTGGGCAGTGGAAGCAAAAAAAGTGTTCTCAGACTGTGAAATTAACTCTGAAGGTGGTAAAACCCTGAGTACTGGCATAGCATTTAAAAATCTGTCTGCAGCCTATAGGAATAGTATCAAGTCTTGGTGGGAAGTGCAGTCATTGGAGAATTACACCGTCTGTTAGATCTTGTACACCTACGTTACTAGCTAAATGGGAAAAGGAACTGACTGAGAGTTCCATTAGGCTTATGCATTTGCTGCTAGAGGAAGAGAAATTAACATTTGAGTCCTCTGCAAAAGACTTACAAGGTCTTATTGATCAGACTTTAAAGTTTAAGAACTAACCGGACTTCCCAAGACAGGAGTTGCTATTGCAAAACTCTATTGAAAAATATCAGCGTTTATTACAAGATCGCAAGCATAAACAATACATGCGCGATCTTGCTGGATTTAGAGATAAGAAGGCATATCAGTTTTTGAGTGATAGAGGTGTAAAAGATACAGACATATCCTCATCTGAAGTTGAATCTTCTGATTCAGAGGCTAATCAGCAAGGAAATTTAACAACAAATATAGTATATAGAAGAGGATGCGGCAGGGGACGAGGCAGATGGCGTTCACAAAGAGGAAGGACATCTGGCTCCTCAAGATTAACTTCGTCCTCCTCTTTTTTAGAGGATATACGATAATTAATTTAACTGATCAGGCATTAACAACTGATGAATGGAATTTACTATCCCGGGATCTTTCTTTTGTTCCCATAACTAGATTTGATTCATTCACTTGGGTTAAAGATATTAATCTGTTTGTGCATACATTGAAATGGCACAAATTTTTTAAATTGAGGGATAGACAGGAAGCAGAAAGGCTGGGGGTAGATGAGGAAGATATGGATGGGATAAGGACATTATCTGAATTATTAGAGGAGAATATACAACATGGTCCATCCACTAGCTTAATGCCTAAGAGTGTAAGGATGCCGTCCAGCATGAACTGCCCTGAGATTGATATCTTTTTGAAAGCAGTTGTGAAGGAGATTGATCATCTGGCATTAACCAAGGGTATAGGAAAGAGGAATTTTACACATATTGAAATGGAATCACTTCTAAGTTGGAAAAAAGATCAGTCTATTTTGATTAAGCCCTCAGACAAGGGTGGGAATATTGTAATACTAACGCACAAGCAATATACTGATATGTGTTACAAAATACTTAATGACAAAGACTGTTACATGGTTCTGAGAAAAGACCCCACGATCCAATTTAGAAACAAGTTGCAAGCGATAGTCATGAATGCTCTTGACAGGGGCATTATATCAGGTAAAGAGTGTAAATTTATGCTTAATGAACATCCAGTAACACCGACTTTCTATGCACTTCCGAAGATTCATAAGGGTTTGGATCCGTTAAAGGGGAGACAAATTGTGTCAGGGATGGAATCTTTATCCCAAAATGCCAGTATCTATGTAGATCAGACACTTAGGAAATTTGTTACAACTTTACCCTCTTATATTCGGGACACATCCGATTTGCTTATGAAACTAGAAGGTATCACGATTGATGACAATACCATCTTGGCATCCATTGATGTGGAGAATTTATACAGCAGTATACCACATAAATGGGGATTAGTTGCTGTTGAACATTTCTGTAGTATGTGGGGTACACAATATAAAGAACATGGAGCCTTTGTCATATGGTTGTTGGATTTTATTCTCCACCATAACTATTTTTTGTTTGATGCCAAAATCTTTCACCAGCTCAGGGGGACTGCAATGGGGAGCCCGTGTGCTCCCACATATGGTAATCTCTGGGTTGGTGGGAAGAACGTTTGATATTTTCTGAGGAGAATGAGGGTTAGACATCTAAGGTCCTTTTTTGGGGGCATGTTCATAGACGATATTTTTTTTTATGGGATGGCCCCAGTGATACTTTTGGAAAAAAAAATTTCCTTCTTGAGTCAAAATGAGATAGGCCTTAGACTTACTTATGAAACTGACAGTACTAAGCTGTTGTTTCTGAATGTTGAAATTCAAAGGACATTTAATGGCACTCTAAGTACTCAAATCTTTAGAAAGCCTACAGCCACAAATAGTTTGTTGCACTGGAATAGTCACCATCCAGTTGCATTAAAGAAAGGGATCCTACGATGGCAGTTCTTGAGAGTGAGGCAGAATTGTTCACATGACAATATTTTTTTTAGACAGGCACATGAGTTGGATCAACGCTCTCGTAGTCGTGGATACCCAGTGGAGGTTAGGCAGCAAGCTTTTGAGTTTGCTAAAAAAACAGGATCGTTCAAAATTGCTTATTCCTAAGATGAATAAAGATAAGGACTCTGGTATAGCGCAAATTATGAGCACCTTTGATGATAGAGCTGACGAGGTAAAAAAGATATTTGAGAAGCATTGGAATATTTTGCAATCGGATGAAGACCTTGTGGATATTCTACCAAAGAAACCACAGATTACTTATCGACGGAGAAGGTCCCTAAGGGATAGGCTGGTCAAAAGCCATTATGTCCATCCTAAAAGGACAGGGACTTGGTTAGAGAGAAGGCTAACATGAATGTTTAGATGCGGAGACAATTGCGTAGCCTTTCCCTTTATAGAACAGACTATATCATTTAAAGATCGTAATGGTAAAGAATATTTTCTAAGGGGTTTTTATAATTGTAAATCAGATCTATCTCTGCATATGTGGATGCCAACTCTATTACGTGGGTAAAACCATCTGCCAATTGTGTCGCAGGATAGGTGAACATCTTGGCGCTTGCGCAGTAGAGTCACCAGGATGCTGCCGACATTATAAGCTGTGTGCAGCGTGTACTATCACGCGTGTGCGCAGGGGGTCTGACTGGAAGCCGCCGAATGCGGGCTGGTGTCTTGCTGTGGTATGGACTTGCGTGTGCTAAGGTAATTGATTTGGTTATTCAAAGAGCGCTACCGGACGTCTCCCATCCCCTGACACCCTGCCCCGCCTAAAGCCCTTCAATGCCTGCACTAGCCCAAAAGACTTTGTAACGTCCGCCAAACCCCGCGCCTTAAAACCGAATGCCAGGCCTGACACAAAACGCGACAACTTAGCTACCGACCAGCTTTCATTAGCCACATGGCTGATAAAACAAAATAGAGCCGCAGCCCTTCCCTCATCCGTACTCAGTGGACCCAAGCCCTCCAACCATCTTTCCTATAGAACCCAAGAAGCTGAATACGAGTCCCATGTACTCCTAGTCAATGATGACCTTAGCAGCCGGTTTGCGGAAGCGAGACCAAACTCCACATTTCCTCTGGGCAATCCACCACTGCAAACGAGACAAAGCGTCAGCCAATTCGTTCTGCACCCCTGGGGCGTGCGCCGCCACCACCCAAGCATTTAAACTCAAACAACGGAGAACCAAACGACGCAAAAAACTAACCACTGGAGGGGAAGAGGCCAACAAGGCATTAATGGCCTGAACAACTCCCATGTTGTCACAATGGAAACAAATCTTCTTATTCCTAAACCTCTCCCCCCAAACTTCAACTGCCAAGACTATAGGGAATAATTCCAACAGCACCAAGTTCCTCACCAACCCCGCGGCCACCCACGAGGCTGGCCACCGCCCTGTGCACCACGCCCCTTGACAATACGCCCTGTAGCCCACACTCCCTGCCGCATTAGTAAAAATCTCCACATCTGCGTTACTAACCATCTTATCCAGGATCAGGGACCGGCCATTATACTGCTCCAGAAAAGACTGCCAGACTTTAAGATCCTCCCTATGCTCCGCTGACAACCGGATGAAATGTTGAGGGGCCTGCACACCTGACATCACTCCCGCCAATCGCCTAGAGAAAACGCAACCTATTGCCATGATTCAATAAGCAAAATTGAGCTTGCCCAACAACGATTGCAACTCGCGCAACGTAATCTTTTTATGCGCCAAAGCCCGTCTAATATCTCCATTCATTGCTAGCAACTTCTCCTCAGGTAAGCGACATTCCATCAACCTAGAGTCAATGCAAATGCCCAAAAAATTAAGTGAGGTAGTCGGGCCCTCGGTCTTGTCGGGAGCCAAAGGTACCCCAACATGTCCTGCCACCCACAGCATTGATGTAACAGCGACCCGCAAACCCCTGAGTCCGCTGGGCCAACACAGAGGAAGTCGTCCAAGCAATGGATAACAGACTCCAAACTGGCAACATCCCAGACAACCCACTCCAAAAACGAACTAAATGTTTCAAAATAGAAACACAAGATAGAACACCCCATCGGTAAACACCGATCAACAAAAAAGAAACCGTCCCAAAAACATCCCAACTAACGAATGCTGTCCGAATGAACTGGCAGCAACCAAAATGCGAATTCAATATCTGTTTTAGCCTTCAACGCCCCCCGCCCACAACAATGCACCCAACAAACCGCCGCGTCGAACGACATGTAAACCACCGAACACAGTTTCGGATCAATACCATCGTTAACTGAAAAACCTTTTGGAAATGATGGTGGATCAGCCGGAACTTCCCTGGTACCTTTTTCGGTACCACCCCTAGCAGGGAAACCACCAAATCTGGAAACAGAGGAAACGTAAACGGGCCCGCTATCCTCCCCAACGCCAATTATTTTGCCAACTTATCAGCCACCACCCCAGGGTGAAGCAGGGCAGACCTTAAATTCTTGGTCGAGAAGGGCACTTCATGAGGAGGAGCTGGGATACGAAAACCATCTCTGAAACGCCGCCTGCTGGTCCGGGTATCTATTTAGATACTCCACCATCGCGGCTACCCTCACAGGCGTCTCCCCCTTGCTGAGAACCAGACCCCTTTCCTTTTCCTTTGCGCTAGCAATGGGCGGAGCCATGGGAAGCGGCGCTACATATCGAACAGACATGTTTGAACCTGCAGCATGCACCGAACCTACACTGGTTCTCGTTAAATTTCCAGCAGACCACTGTTCTAGGCCCACCCTGGGAACCCCCACTAAATGAATTGGTGCCCCCCTGCTACCCGGCGGCACCAGGTCCTCCCTGAAAGGGTTGACCATACCGAGTCGGGGCCATCACCTTCAGCCAAAGACCAATGTCTTTGTGGTCCCAACTAGTGATGAGCGATTACGCTGACTATCGTCATCGGGTCGATAGTCGATATCGGCAATTATCAAGACGATTTCCGTTAGTCGATAGATTATCGCCGATGACCATTAAAGTATATGGGAGGGAACAACACCTTCATTCTTACACCCAAACAGGGCCGGAGAAGCTGGGATTAACATCCACAACAGTCAAATGGATACATGCTACATCTTAGGCAACACACTTAGGTTATAAAAGCCACAGAAAAAAAGTCACTATCCTGGTCTTGTACCACAGCTTGATCCTTAAACCTGCATGACCCACAAATTAAAAAAGTGTCAGAAGGCAGTATTATTTGAACTATCATTATTCTTGAACTTGACATTGACTATCCCTGTCCTGGAACGCAGCATGACCCTTAAACCTATCTGACCCACAGATTTAAAAAGTGCCGGAAAAGGAGTCTTTCAAACACCATTTTAGTTGAACTGGACATTGACTAGACCTGTCCTGGACTGCAGTCTGACCATTAAGCCTGTCTGACCCACAGATTAAAAATTGCCGGGAAAAGGAGTCTTTCAACCACCATTTTAGTTGAACTGGACATTGACTATACCTGTCCTGGGTAACCTACATCTGTTCAAGTCTTCCTGTACCTCCCTTGTACAATTCAGAGGAATATTTGTATCAGCTTTTTTGTACATGCCAGTTTTTTAGTAATTTAATTCTAGAAAACACATTTTTCAAATAGGATGGAATCCCACCACGTCTTTGTTTCTCTTTTTTTAATTGTATTAAATGGGTTGTCTCACTACAGAGATTTTATAGCTATTTTAAAAATCTTGCAAAAACAAGTCATTTTGCAATAGTTCCAAAACAGTGTCCTCCCTATTCCTGTTTTTGACAGCACCACCCCCTTGACCCACATTTGACAATTGGGGAAAACAAATGTTTTTAAAAACCCATTTAATTTAGAATAGGCCCTGGTATAGCTGCTTTTCACAGCAAAAGGGCCCCCAAAAATTTCAAAACGCCCTTGAGCCACTTTTGAAAATTTGTGAAAACAAATGTTGTTAGAAACCATTTTTTTTAAAATGGGCCCTGTAGTATAGTTCATTTCACAGCAAAAATGCCCCCAAAAATTTAAAACAGACCGGGGGCCACTTTTGAAATTTGGAAAGAACAAATTCGTTAAACCAATTTTTTGAATGGACCTGAGTAAGTTTGCTTTCACAAAAAATCCCCCAAAAATTTTCAAAACATGACCCTTAAACCCAAATTTTTTACAATTTGAAAACAAAGCGTTAAAACCACTTTTTTAGAAAAGGACCTGAGTATTGTTGCATTTAAAAAAAGAGATGCCCCCAAAAAACATAAAAATGATTTTCCACCACTGTTAAAAATTTGAGGGAAAATGCCACTTAAACCCAAATTTCTGTTCCAAAGGCCAGATTAACTGTATCTTACGCAAATACCCTAAAAAAATATAAAAAAGGGCTTCTCAGCCGCTGTTAAAAATTTTAGAGATGCCACTTAAAAACCCATTTTTGTTCCAAAGGACATGATTTTAAAATTATCTCCACCCCTGACCCCAAAAAATTATAAATATGACTTCTCAGCCCTTAAAAAATTTTAGGGTAAATGCCACTTAGAAGCCACATTTTTCTGTTCCAAAGACCCAAATTATAGTTGTATCCACAGCAACCCGACCCAAAAAAACCCAAAAAAAGCGAAAAATTTCTAAAGATAAAAGTGAGTAAAAGGAATACGGGTTTTGTCATGAAACCTTGGTGTTTTTTACAGTCTCCACACCGAAAAACCAGCAAAAAAATCTTTGGGGAAATAGAATAAAAATTGCGTAAGAAATACATTTTTTTAAAAAAAATTTTTTCAAGGGACCATTTCATGTTTGAAAAGGGGAAGGAATAGACCGGCACTAACGGTGACCTCGGCAATTGGGGGCCCCAACATATCAGAGTCCCTCCGATCTCTTGATGAAAATCAAAAATCCCCTTATCTTGGAAACCGGTGCGTTTGTCTTAAAACTCCTCCACAGTGCTGAAGGTCCGCTAAATGACGCGGGGTGATGGCAGGGCACATCTTAGGCGGGAGAGCCGCTCGGGACATTTATCCATTTTGGAAACCCAGAAGTCGATTGGGGGGAACACATCCAAAAACATCGGTGTTAGACGAAAGTTTTGTCGTCACCATGATCTAAGCTGGGCCTCTTTTAAATTTATGTGTGCCTCCATTACATGCTTGGTGAGGTGGAAAAAAAAGTTTCCCAGAGGTCACCCTTTAGCTTCCCCACATGCCTGCTGCTGCGCTAGGGGCACTTGGCACTCTAATGCTGTACGCGCTGACGTTTTTTCCCTTGACATTTGAAAAGGAACGACAAACAGATTTTCCCCGTTGATCAATCAGCAAGGTCTCCTTTTTCCGCATTTACCTCTATTTGGGTGGGTGGAAGGAAAGTGCGGGTTTTTTTTTTTGTACGGGGGTCCCGGGGGGTGGCCCCCCCAGTAACTGTTTTCATTTTGATGGCCTTTAAAGCGAGGATAATTTTGGAGGAAATGGAGCATCCAAGCACTCATGAAAATATGGAGCCTTGATTTCCCAAGCCTCTGGGTTGAGGGGCACTAGCAATCTGATCTTCCTCATCTTCCTCCTCCGCCTCAATTTCGCGCCAACCTCTTTCCTAGGCAGGGACATCGGTAACGTCGATGTCCAGGAATACCTCCTCCTCCGCTTCCTCCGGCACAGCTTCAACACAGCCCTGACTTGCCTCAGATGATGCACCTTGCACTAGCCCTGGACCCCGAACCACTGCCTAATGAAGACCAAATAAATTTGGTGAAACTGTTTGGGCCTTGTGGTTTTCGACGGAGAGAAAGGCTCCGTGCCCGCATCTGTGTCCGTCTCCTCCTCTGCCCGCTGGCGGGACTTGATGTTTCAGATGTCCAACGATTCGTTCCAGAACTAAGATCAACCACAATGCTCATGCTGACAAGGGCATTGTCTGCACTGCCATTTTGGTGGCTTCTTTCAAAACTGGCAAGGATGGTGCAGAGCTCTTTCACCTGCCTCCACTCTCGGTGGCTCAACACCCCGAGAGCCATCCACAGCTCCTGACCTGTGTGTGGATGGTCTCCAAGACAGATTGATTTCAACACGGCCTGGTTTCTCTGGGCACGTGATGCCACCAGAGGGCCTTGGGAGAAAGAATCCTGCACCATCCCTGCGGTTTTGAAGAGCGTGCGCCGAGCCTGAGAGCCACCGTCACCACCAGAGACATCCACCAGCTCACAAAGTGAGCTGTCACAGAGATATAGCGGCTTGGCCGTGCTTTTCTAGTCCATGTGTGGTGGTTTAGGTGGAACTTTGCCGGACACAGATGCAGACAACGCGCTTGAAATTTTAGATGACCCCGTGGCGGCCGGGCAGGGACGGCTTTTCTGGCAAAGAACTGCCTGCTCTGCAGCTGGTATTGGGGGGAGGCAAGGGCCAAAACGTGGCGGAACCCATCTGTGTCCACCAGACGGAAAGGCAAAATTTCCAAGGCCAAAAGCCTAGCAATGCCGACATTCAGGCTTTTGGCTTTGGGTGGTTTGGGGGTTAAATGTTTTCTTGTTCCCCCAAACCTGGAAGACAGAAGGCGACTGCAACCCGTGTACCATGCAGGTCGAAACTGGGGGAAAGGAGAAGGGGAGGATGGGTCTCGGGTGGTGCTGGTGGTCTCGGGGCCCGATGGGGAGGCTAAGCGGAGGCTGATCCCGACATGACAGAGAAATGGGCAGCGGGAAGTTTTTGGGGTGGGGAGGAGGGGGAGGTGCAGACAGAGGGTGTGCAGGGGTTGGAAACCCGGCATCGGTGTGCCTTTTTTGGCCATTTTTTCCCCCATTTCAACCATGCATTCGCTGAATGTGACTAGACATGGGGTGTGGTTAAATACCTAAATTCTTGCCTGTGGATTATCCCGGGGTGGGTACACGATTTAAACATTTGGGCTCCCTTTCCTTATTTGGGGGATCTGATGATGACATTTGTGGCCCGTGACTGGGGGACAAAGGGGGTAAGACTCGGGATGCGGGTTTTGCTTTAAAACACGAAGAACAGTTTGGCGACACTGTTCGTTTTCTGAGATTTTACAGGGCCCTGACCCAGAGATGCAGGCCGACGGTCCTGCAACCGACGTCCGCTGGCATGCATGTTTCACCGACTGGGGAAGGGGCACCTTTTCTCGTACCCCTACCTCCAGTCCTACCCCATCTTTTTCTCGCTTACCGCCCGCATTTTATCCATGTTCAAAAGATAGAAATTTAAGAAAGTTGGAAGAGTTTTTGACAGTCTCTTATTTAAAAACGGCAAATCCGTTATTCTTAAATCCCTCTTTTTTCCGACAGCCAGCTGGGGTTAGAAAAAAAATGTTTTAGCGAATACCTTTTGGAAAGCGGTTTGGGGGGAAAAACCGTAAGACAAAATCAACAGTGTTCCCTTATCCCAGGGGTTTACAACTGCCCAGAGGGCTAGGGAAATTTATAGTTTTCAACAATCATCAAAACACTATCTGCCCAAACTGAGATTCAACGAGCGCAAAAAACTATTTAAAAATTTAAAGGGTGAGAAATTGTGTTTTTGCAGAAAGGGCAAACGAGAACAGTTGCAGAAAATTTTTTACAGAATTGTTAAAGTGGCTATTTGAAAAAAAAAAAAAAAAAAAATAGCGCCGCACCACGTGCAGAAGCATTTAAAAATTTTTTAAGGGTAACAAATGGTATTTGGCACCCAAAGAAATACACCCAAAAGTAATCAAAAATTTTTTGTATTCAAATTTAAAAACAAGGTGGGTTTTGAACAAAACTGACCGCACCTAAGTAAAAAAAAACACCATTTGAAATTTAAGATAATAAAAGGGGGTTTTTTCACCTATGAAATACACCCTCAATTTTCTAGCAAATTTTTTGTAAGTAATAACCTACAATATGGGTTTTTTAACAAAAATGGCC
>JAODAL010037608.1:0-40190 GCA_025379985.1 Phyllomedusa bahiana
TTTTTTATTTGTTACTTGTTTCTCCGGTCAGGTAGCCACATAAACGAGGTTCCCTGTCGGGGCGGTGATGCGCCTCACTTTGAGAAACCGGCATTCATACATCTTGGACTATTCGAATGTGGTGGTCCGCCCCAAAAAGCCCAGGCCGCCTTTGCCGCCCCTTCTGTTAGGCGCAGCCGAAGTGTAAAGGTTGCGCCTAAAATCGCACCCCTGGCCGAAGGGATTGGACGGGGAGGCGCAGTTTTCCCCGAAAACCCAATCCCGATCATACTGTCCCCCCATAGAGTCCACCCCCTTGACACAAAATTCCCTTTTTTTTTTTTTTTTTAAAAAAGTCCAGTATAAGCAGCACTTTTTAAATTTAGCTTTGGGGGGCAATCATTTCCCATGGGGGCTATTTTTTAGAGTTGCCCTTTTCAGAGTTAGGCACCAAAAATTTTTAACCATGGTGCTAATAATTTACAAAAAGAATAAAGACCAAACAAAAAAAAGATACAATTGCCCCTTACAATTGCGCAAAGTTTTTACTTTGTGACACCCCCTTTTTTTCCCAATCGGGAATGGTTCCTTTTTGGGAAATTAACTTTTTAATACTTATACACTGACAAGCCAAAGGGTAACAATGTTTTAACCTTGTATTTTCAGTTCCATATTCCCCATCCATATGCTTTGAATGTAAGATAGCATATTTTTTAGAAAATCATCTTGGCTATCGCATGCAGAAATTTGACTTGCAAATATTCAGCTTATGATTATTTTGGCAGATTTTTGTCGTGGGACTGCATTATTACTGTTTTGTTCCTAAAATTCTTTTTTAAAAATTTTTTTTATTTTGTTAGTTTTTTGTAAATCCCTTTGTTTTTAAAAAACCTGCCTAAAATTTCTGGGCTCGGATCAGATTCAAGCATGTTTTTAAAAGAAAGATCCAGGTCTCTTTTTACATGTTCCCCATGTTGTTGCTATTTGGTTTCTCACTTGAGTACAAACAAAATTTTTCTTAACTCTACTACAAGTTTTTAATTGGGTTGAATTGGGGGCTGTTGGGGCAAAACCCAGCAAATCTATTTATTGCATTAACTTTTTTCTTTGCAATCTCGACTTATGCTTCGGGTTGATGTCCTGGACAACACTATTCTTTCCCATAATACTCAAGTGTACAAAATAACTCATCTTGTGAGATACTCACACATAGCTCATCTTTGAGACCACTATTGATCATGGTCAGGTATCCAATGCCGTTAGAGATGGGCGAATCAATGCTAACGAAGTGGAATTCGTTTAGAATTTCAGGAAAACTTCGGTTCTGCACGAAGCCGAAGATTATGGTACTTCGCTGGAACGAAGCGTCTTATGTTTTGTAAAATGGACGCAAGCACATGGCGTTACATTGGTCAATGAGATCTGAGAGAAAGAAAGGAGGACCCTCAATGACATGTGAAGACATGAAGCCAATCAGAGACCGGAGGGATTCTGTGACGTCACAGCCCTATAAGTAAGGATGGCACCTGTGCTCCTCACAGTCCTCTCTTTGTGTCTCTTGGCATAACAGCGTCCCTGCTGCTGCTGCATAGCTCTCATTATACAGCTTTACTTAGTGATTGGGGAAGGAGAAAAAAGACCATTACAAGTCTATTACTTGCTCAGTCACTCAGTGTTCTGTATCTGCTGATACACAGATCTCATTATTTCAATTTCTCCTGTTGTATTAGGAAATTTTAAATTTACGTAATCCAATCAATCCTGATTGTGTTGTATTGGGGTAGAAATAAAGACCGCTTTTTTTGCGACATTATTTAAATTTATCCGATTGTATTAGGGAATTTTAAATTAAAGTAATCCACTCAATCCTGACAGCGTTGTCTTGGGATAGAAATACAGACCGCTTTGTCTGCGCAATTAATTCAATTTCTCCGGTTGTCTTAGGGAATTTTAAATTCAAGTAATCCACTCAATCCTGTTAGTTTTGTATTGGGGGTCAAATAGAGTGTTTTTTGTCCGACATCATTTAAATTTCACCTGTGCTATTATTAGGGAATTTCAGATTCTGGAAATCCTCAATCATGTTAGTGTTGTACTTGGAGTCAAATACAATGTATTTTTTGTCCTCCATCTATACATTTAAATTTCATTTGTTTTTTCATTAGGGAATTTCATATCCAGGGATCTTTCAAGCCTGTTAGTGGTCCATTTGGAGTCAAATAGAGTGTTTTTTTCCCCCTATTATATACATTTAAATTTCACCTGTTCATTTCTGTAAGGAGTTTAATATCCAAGGGTTTGTTTCTCCTCTTGTTTTGTTGGAGTGAAATACAGCGTATACGTATTTCTGCCACATACATGCCTGTAATCCATCAACTTCAGACCGGTGGGGGTAGTTTAATCTGTGGCCAAGAGTTAATTTATTCACTTTTTGTGGAGAATTCTGTGTCAAATCCAGTGTTTGTGTATTTCAGCCCTACAGACATCTCAAATCCAGTCTCTTGTGATATTGCTATTTGTGTTAATCATTTACTTTTTTCTTTTAGTTTGGTAATTCTATTATATGCTGTGACATGTAGAGCCCCCCCAAAAGAGTGGAGAGGGTGTCATCAGTAATTTTGCATTGACACCAATCATTTTGCCATTTGTATGATCTTTCAGTGTCCGCTTTCATTTGGTCAATAATCCATCATTGCTAAAGCCAAAAAGAAACAGGAGTTGAACCCAAAAATAAGAAATTGGAATATTTGCATATGTTGTGTGTTTTATATCCACTCCACAGATTAAAAGAAGGGGAAAACCAAACATAGTGTCAATGTCATAGAGTTGTGGAGGGTGGAAACAGCATTAGAAAACCACAGAGTGGTCGACTGAGAGAGTGCTCAGTTGGCAGCAGCATGAGGAGACGTGAGTGGTGAGGTGGCAGCAGCATCAGAAGGCTACATAATAGCCCAGTGAAGAATGGGGAGATGGGTGGCAATACCAGTCCCTGGTAAAGATGGTGGGTAGTAGAAGGAGCAGCAGGCAGCAGATGTGTGGAATCAGGTGGGTGGCAGCATCAGAATAGTAGCTGAGGCAGGTAGCCAAAAGAATCCAGGGTTCAGGGTCTGCTCAAGGTGTTGCTGCTGGTGGGCACCTAAATCACTAGGAGGTGAAGTAAGCTGCTCATCAACAACTCGAGACTCAGGTTGCTGCTGATGGAGCTGGTACTGCTCGTAACCCCCCCATCCCCTCACAGCAGCTGTGGCCGTGGTATATGAGCACTGATGGACCACCTGGTCAGACCTGCTAGAGGATGGACCATGGCGCAGATAGGCAGCGGCCAACTGACTACATAGGATGTCTCTATAGTACTTGAGTTTGTCCTCTGTGTTGGCAGGTGAAAAAATGCCCCCATTTGGGACCGGTAACGAAGGTCCAAGAGGGTGGAGAGCCAGAAGTCATCCTTCTGCCAGATGGTGACAATTCAGCTGTCACTAGCCAGGCAAATCATCATGCAGCGGGCCATCTGCGCAAGTGACTTGAGGGACTATCTGCCTCCATCTCCACTGTATACTGCCACAGGGTGTCTGGGTCGTCTTCCTAATCCTCCGGTTGCTCCTGCTCCTCTCCTGTCACCTGAATAAAAAAACGACTCGTTTCGCCAGACACTGCTTGTGCTCCAATGTCTTCCTCCTACAGTTCAGCCCTCAATGGACTCATGTGGCCATGAGATGTAGTCGCCACGTCTCTAGTCCCCTGACCAGACAGATTTTGCAGCATCTGTTCAAGGACATGAAGAAGTGGAATGACGTCACTGCATCCCGTAGTCCTGGTGACTGACAAATAACTAGAGATGGGCGAATCGATTCTAACGAAGTGGACTTCGTTTAGAATTTCAGGAAAACTTAAATTCTGCACGAAATAGAAGTTTGGGGTAATTCGCGGGAACGAAGTGTGTTTTGTATTGCTAAAATGGCCGCAAGCACATGGCGTGAAGTGGAATGACGTCACTGCATCCCGTAGTCCTGGTGACTGACAAATAATTAGAGATGGGCGAATCGATTCTAACGAAGTGGACTTCGTTTAGAATTTCAGGAAAACTTAAATTCTGCACGAAATAGAAGTTTGGGGTAATTCGCGGGAACGAAGTGTGTTTTGTTTTGCTAAAATGGCCGCAAGCACATGGCGTGACATGGGGAAGAGAACTCTGGTAGGAAGAAAGAAAGACCCTAAATGACATGTGCAGACATCAAGCCAATCAGAGACCGGCGGGCTTCTGTGACGTCACAGCACTATAAGTACGGATGCTCCTCACTTCTCTCCTTGTGCCCTGACATAAGCGGCTGCTGCAGGATCAGCAGAGATCTCACACTAAGGAAATTGCTTTTAACAGCGATTTGGGGAGAGGGGGTGTCACTGCTTTTATCAGAGACTGCTCCTCTTCTTTATCATTTTGATTCAGTTTGTGGGGTATTGTAATTCAAGTCCAGGGTGGGTCTAATACTGCCCCATATACATTTTAATTCTATCTGGTCATTTCTGGAGCGCATTGAATATCCAAGGGTTAATTAAGCCTGTTAGTGGTTTTACACGACTAAATTTTTCCTGGTCATTTGTGGAGCACATTTTATATCCAAGAGTTAATTAAGCCTGTTTGTGCTTTTATATTCAGTAAAATACACTGGGCGACATGTATGAATCTCGCCACGTCGGGGCGCACCTTTCCATCGGTTTTCCGGCGAAATCTGCGCCTGATTTATGTCGGGGCCGGGGCGCGCTCATACATAAAATGTAAAGTCCGCCGCGCCTCACCAGTGTTTGAGGCGCAGTGCGGGACTTTGGCGCAGTGTGGGGCTGCGCCTGAGATTCGCCGCCAGAGGTAGTGCGGTCATACATGCGGGGAAAAGTCCGCCGCACCTCGCCAGTGTGTGGGGCGCAGCACGGGGACTTAGGCGCAGTGCGGCGCTGCGCCAAAGATTCGCCGTCCGGGGAGGTGCACTCATACATGCGGGAAAAGTTCCCGGCGCCTCGCCAGTGTGTGGGGTGCAGTGCGGGACTGCGCCGAAAATCTGTTCCGATGCGAGACAGGCTGGAAAACAGCGAGAAATCATTCCACAATGTCAGTGCGAGTATGAATTAAAAATCGCCTTTATAAAGGCGGAAAACATTCTCAGAAAAAGAGACCTAAAAACTAAAACATACAAAAAAAAAAATCACTTTCCAAATATCCTAATTCAAGAATTAGGATATTGGAAATTGCCGGAATACAGTAATTCAAATTCTGAAATCTATTCTCATTAGTCGGCAGAAACCGGCCAATCAGAATGGGAAAGCACATTTGAACCATTAAAACCTATGGAAAAACTATGACTGATCAAAATTTAAAAAGGCGGGACAGTTCAAAATACAGTAAAATGCAGAAAACAGCTGATTGGTTTGAGCTAGCGGGGGCTTGGCAAATCTCGGCCAATCAGAATAAGAGCGCCAAGGGACCCATTATAGCCTATGGAGAAGTTTGGACCAATCAAAATCAAAGCGGGATATTTTCAAAATACAGTAAAAATGCAGAAAAGAGCTGATTGGTTGAGCTAAGCGGGGCTTGGCTATCCCAGCCAATCAAGACGCGAGCTACTTCGCCCATTGTATTCTATGGAGGATCAGCGCAATGCAATCTCAGCTCCAGCGGGGGGGCTAGAGTATGATTAAAAAAATCTTTTTTATTAAGTGAAAAAAATATTCTCAGATAAAGCGCTGAAACCTTCTCTAAAAATAAATCATAAATCCCGAACAACGCGTTTGTCGCCGAGATTGGCGCTACCAAAAGGGAAATTGCAATAGAGAGAATTGCAGGGAATACAGTAATTCAAATTGTTTTAAGCTATTCTGATTGGTCGCCATAAACCAGCCAATCAGAATAGGAGCGACAGTGCCCATTCTAACCTAAAGGAGCAGTATTGACCAAACAGAATAGGAGCGACAGGGACCCATTCTAACCTATGGAAAAAATATTGACCAATTATATTCAAAGCAGGACAGTTCAAAAAAACAGTAAAAAGGCAGAAAAGAGCTGATTGTTGAAGCAGCGGGGCTTCGTCCAGCTTAGCCAATCAGAGCGCGAGCTACTTTCCTCATAGAGTTCTATGGGAAAAGAAATGCAGAGCGAGCTCTGTTTGTGATTGGCTAAGTTAAAAAGGCACGGTTAATTTGGACCAATGGGAGAGCGAGCGCGCTCCTATGGGTTTTCTAATGCAATCTGAAATAAAACTGTACATGGCCGAAATCAAATGATAATACGCCGAATTGTACCGATGTGTATATAAAAAAGAATAATAATATGGTAACGACCAAAAAATATTAAATCAATAAAATCAGGTTTATTTCTTTATTTTCGTTAGCCAAGGATCAATAGTATGGGTGTAACGAAACTCTATGAGAAAGTAGCTCGCTCTCTGATTGGCTAAGCTGGACGAGCCCCCGCCGCTTCAACCAATCAGCTCTTTTCTGCCTTTTTACTGTATTTTGAACTGTCCCGCCTTTGAATATGATTGGTCAATATTTCTCCATAGGGTAGAATGGGTCCCTGTCGCTCCTATTCTGATTGGTCAATTTTCCTCCATAGTTAGAATGGGCCACTGTCGCTCCTATTCTGATTGGCTGGTTTATGCCGACCAATCAGAATAGCTTAAACAATTTGAATTTCGGTATTTCCCCTCAATTCTCTCTATTGCAATTCCGGTCCCCCGGCGACAAACCGTTGTTGGGGATTTAACTGATTTTTTTTAGAGAGGGTTTCAGCGCTTTATCTGATAATGTTTTACACTTAATAAAAATGATTTTTTTAATCATACTCCATGCCGCCACGGCGCTGAGCGCCGAGATTGCATTGTGCCGATCTCTCCATAGATACAAGGGGAAAAAGTAGCTCGCGCTCTGATGGCTGGAATAGCCAAGCCACCGCTAGCTCAACCAATCAGCTCTTTTCTGCATTTTTACTGTATTTTGAACTGTCCCCCCTTTGATTTGATTGGTCCAAACTTCTCCAAAAGGATATAATGGGTCTTTGTCGCTCCATTCTGATTGGTCAATTCTCCTCCATAGCTTATAATGGGGTATTTGGTCGCTCCTATTCTGATTGGCTGGTTTATGCGACCAATGAGAATAGCTTACAGAATTTAATTACTGTTTTTCCCGGCAATTCTCTCTATTGCAATTCCCCCGATGTAGCGCCGTCTCGGCGACAAACGCGTTGTTCGGGATTGAATTGTTTTTAATGTTTATAGAATTTTTTGAGCTCTTTTTCAGAGGATATTTACAACTAATAAAAATGTTTTTTTTATTTCAGACCCATGCCGCCCCGGCGCTGAGAGCCGAGATTGCATTGCGCCCATCATCCATAGACTACAATGGGAGAAGTAGCTCGCGCTCTGTTTGGCTGGGATAGCCAAGCCCCCGCTAGCTCAGCCAATCAGCTCTTTTCAGCATTTTTACTGTATTTTGAACTGTCGAGCCTTTGATTTTGATTGGTTGAAACTTCTCCATAGCTTATAATGGGTCTTTGTCGCTCCAAATTTTGATTGGTAATTTCTCCTCCATACTTTTAATGGTCTTTTTCGCTCCTATTCCCGATTGGTCAATTCTCCCCATACTTATAATGGGTCTTTGGGCGCTCCTATTCTGATTGGCCGGTTTCTGCCCACCAATGAGAATAGCTTTCAGAATTTGAATTACTGTATTTCCCGGGAATTTCCAATATCCTAATTCTTGAAAATAGCGCCGTTCTAAAATTTTGGGAAAAGTGATTTTTTTTTAAATATTTTTTATTTTTGAGGTTTGAGCCTCTTTTCTGACTTTTTTTTTTTTCCCCCTTTATAAAGGCGATTTTTTTGGAATCATACTCCATGCCGCACGGAGCGGAGCGCCGAGATTTCTCTTGCGATCTTCTGTATGTTTCCTTGCATGTTCCGTTCTTGCTTCACTTCGCCGCCGCCGGAGCATTTAGACCAAAACAAACTAGGTCTGCCTGTCGGAGCTGCCGAGCGCTGCATTGCGCCGCGCTTTGGCGAGCTGCGATCGTACATGCCCCGGAGTTTTAAAGCGCGCCGCATCCCGCCCCGGAACGCCTACAACGCGCCCACACCGCGCCCATTGCCCGCCCCTTCATGCGGGGCGCAGCTGATAGTGGCGAACGTTGCGCCTAACACTGCATCCCTGCGTCCGACAGAGGGATTCGGGCCGGGAGGCGCAGTTTTCTCCAAAAAACAGGCGAAAAGCCCCTTCATACATGTCGCCCACTGTGTTTTTCTATACCACATATGAGAACATTTTTCCTGGTCATTTGTGGAGCGCAATTTTTATCCAAGGGTTAATTAAGCCTGTTACTGGTTTTATATTGAGTCAAATACACAGTGTTTTTAAACGCCACATACAAGTACATTTTTCCTGGTCATTTGTGGAGTACGATTTATAGCCAAGGGTTAATTAAGCGTGTTTGTGCTTTTATATTCAGTAAAGTTAAGTACACAGTGTTCTTCAATACCACAGACGAGTAAATTCTTTCTGGTCATTTCTGGAGCGCATTTTATATCCAAGGGTTACCCAAGCCTGTTAGTGGGTTAATTTGAAATCAAATACAGGGTGTGTATTTATCATATACAGATATCTTCATTAAACAGAGTCTGTAAATTTTTGAACAAACAGTATGTCAGACAGAGAGGTGGCAGGCTCTTCACATGCAAGTGGCAGTGGCACAAACATTCCTGGAGCAGGCACAGGTCGCATCACAGTAAGGGGATGTCGCAGCGGGGTCACTCAGTGAGGCCAGAACTGCCGGTTTCACGTAGCGGCCATGTGTTGATCAGCAACCCAAGAGTTCTTGATTGGTTCAGTAGGTCATCAACTTCATCCCAGATGACATCTGACAACCGTAGCCAACAGTCGGTGGGTTCGTCAGATACAACTCTTAGTTGGCATGGCCAGGGACCAGGTCAGCGCCCCTCGCCTGTCCTCGACCCGCCTCTGTCCCGTTCGGGTCCCTCAGCCAGGGAACTAGTATGTGGTCTGGGCTCAGCACCACTATACAGCGAGGATCAACAATGGGAGGACAGTCAGCAGCTACTTGGCAACGAAGAGGTGGGGCAGACATCCCCTGCTTCTTGTAGTATTGATGTGGAGAGTAGCATGGGAGGTTTTTTGGCGAACGGTGAGTCTCTGCATACCAAGACCGTTGAGTAGGACAGAAGTGACGATCAAACATTCATGGAGTATAAATGTGGTGGTTTGAATCCAGTTTCTGCGTTACACCAGTTTGTTCAAATACAGCATATGGAACTTGAACTGAAGGAGACCATAACTACAGGGAATGTTTAAGGTGCTTATTTTTTATTCTGTGCCATTGTTGATGGAATTCAGTACAAAACTGGAATGGAACAAAACAAAAAAGAAGCAAAAGAAAATGCTGCAAAACTGGCTTTGTATGAACTTTTTCAGTATGAAGAATGTGAATCGTATGTCTAACTTACAGAAACTAAAAACACAAGTCCTTCTGCAGGCCCCCCTGTACCGGGGAAACAAATACTTTCACACAGTTTCAAGTGGTTTAAGAAAGCAGTTGATACACGTGCATTTGTTCAGGAACAGATAACACAGGTGATAAAAGGAAAAGTTTGCTGAACTTGTATCTAGTGTCCAGATTTTGAAAGCTTTTGGAAGTTCTTTAGCTGCATTTGTAATGGAAAAGGCTCCTCACACAACTGCCTCCAAGACTATAAAATAAATAATAATAATAATAATCTTTAGAGCCTAGAGAGAAAGCGTTTCCTTCAGCCTCGTCTGTCATATCCATGTACTGTACCTCTTGCCTCCGTCCCTTGACCACGAACCATTGCCACTTGTCCTGACCTTACCACCTGTTGGTGGAGTTTGGCTTACGATTTTGTACCACGCTACACCTCGGCTGCCAACACAAGCAAGTCACATCGGGGGTAGCAACCTGGTAGACTCCCGCCGCAGCAAGTCCATTCCGCTTTGCGGTGGGCTCTGTTGAAAACCGGGACGTACTTAAGTCCGCTCCCTGGCATGGCTATTGCCATCGCTTGCAGTGGTCCAGTGGATCCACTACCGCTGTCCGTGACAACATGAAGCAGTGGAATGACGTTATTCATCCTGTAGTCCTGGCGACTGACAAATAACGTGTTTCCCCCCCTGAAAGGGCCTGAGCAAACGGCAGGTGTCCCCGCATGGGGCTGCCACTGGCCGACATTAAAATTACACAGGGGTGTACTCCTCTCTGCTTGGATCAATCAATAAATCATTAATTTCCTTTCTCTGTTTTATAGAGTTGTTCCAACATATGGAAAACTGGAATTCCAACGTTTGGAAATGTCACATATCAGCCTATGTTGGGGGAGACCAGTCTGCCACTGCAGCTTAAGGAGGGTGTGCTTGGCGGTGTAAGAACGGCTGAAGTGCATGTAAAGTTTCCTGCCCATTTTAAGAATGTCTTGCCGATGGGTATAAGACTTGAACAACCAGATTGAACATGTATGCCAAGCAGGGAGCATGGCTCAGCTCTCCTCCTATGCAGCGCAGACACCATGTTCTTTCCATCGTCTGCCTCAATGGTTCTAATTTTCAGTTGTCGCAGAGAAAGCCACAAATCAATGTCATCTTGCATAACCTGCGGCATTTCCTCCCGTGTGTCACTTTTTTCACCCAGGGGAATACTCATGTCCACTTGGATCATCCACAATCGTTATTGGCCTTTCTCTGTTCATCAATTTCCCCCTGTTCATAAATTTACCAATATTAATATTTTTTTTCCTGTTCATCAATTTCCCCCCTGTTCATAAATTTCCCCCTGTTAATATATTTATTCCTGTTCATCAATTTCCCCCTGTTCATCAGTTCCTGTCTGATCGTGTACCCGACCTTTCTGCTACGTTACCTGACCTCGAATCTCTGCCGCCTGCCCTCACCTGTTGGCCTGAACTTTGACTACGAGTTTCGTCTTACGATTTGGTACCTCGCTGCGCCTCGTCTGCCACCGCAAGCTAGTCGCGCCAGGGGTAGCGACCTGGTAGGACTCCCACCACAGAAACTCCATCCTGCCTTGCGGCGGGCTCTGGTGAAAATCGGGACCTACTTAGACCCTGCTCTCTGGCGTGGCCGCTACCACTGCTTGCGGTGGTCCAGAGGAGCCACTACCCGTGTCGTTACAATGGCAGAAGTGAATGCCAAGTTTCCTGGCCAGTTCTTTGAATGGTGCAGAGTCCACCACTTGATTAGGGAGGGACTGCAGTACCACCAACTTGGACAGGAGCACGGTCAGCTTCTGCACTTAGCGATGGCTCGACGCATACTGCTGTCTCTTCACAATTGTCTCGGTGAATGACTGCTGGCACCATGAATGCCGAGGAGCAGGAGTAACTGGACGGGTAGATGATGTAATAGACAGGGAGTTGTCTTCGGCAGAGGTGGTGAAGCCTTGACTGCCTGAAATGGGAGGCGTGCCACTGGGTGCTGGTGCTGTTGGGACAGGATGGACCACCACATCTGAAACACGTATGGTGACACTGCATGATGTTGATGCAGGGCTGTGGTGCCAACGTTAGGTCCCTGGTTATGCTTTACTTTCTGCCCATAGATTTTACATATAGTTATTTTTACTTATAGTTATGTTCGCCTCCTCTGGTGTCTCATCAAAAACTGGCACACCGCCAAGTAGGTGATTTTACCACCAAAGCTCCGCACTGACTGACTGTTACCACCGCTGACCCGATGTGCCCCTGTGCCGCTACTTTCTGGGACCTGCAAAGTGGGTGGTCTAAATCGTGGCCGCTTGGCTTCCAACCTCGCACTGCTGCCACCCTGCTGACTCCCAGCCACACTACCGACTTACGGGCTGCGCCTCTGCCTGACACGCAAGCTGCCACTCTTCTCCCAATGATAATGATGAAGCCCTTGTACACTGTTGGTCTGGGTCAGCTCATAGCATCACATGGCTTTCAAAACCACCAGTATGCTGAGGACACCCAACTTTACATCTCCGGCCCAGACATTAACTCTCAACTGTCCAAGATCCCAGATTGTCTGTCATCCAAATCCTCCTTCTTCTCCTCCCGTCTCCTAAAACTTAATGTAGAGAAAACAGAATGCTTCCAGGGCTTTGACAATGGGTAGTCGAGGGTAGGCAACTGCGTAGGGCGCCACTTCATCCCAGGGAGGAAAGGGGGCACAAGGAGGCATGTAGTGGGCTGAATTTTCCATTTGTTTTACTAGGGCACCTTAGCTTGTCCCAGCCTTGCTTGCTTCACCCGGCTCCCAAATGCGATCGACTACATTGATTAGTGTTTGCCTGTCACCGCCGTCCACTTCAATGGTTTCGCTGTACAAAGCCTGTACATAAGCCTGTACATAACCCCCCATTGTAACTCTCCTCATCACTATTTGCCCACTTCTGCAAGAAGCAGCGGATGACTTCCCCACCTCTTTGCTGCCCACTGTCCTCAAATATTTTGTCCTCACTGTATAGTGGCACAGAGGCCACAGCGCATAGTAGTTCTCCGGCTGTGGGAAGCAAACAGGACAGAGGTGGGTTGAGGAAAGGTGAGAGCCCCTCACCTGCTCCCGGGCCATGCCAACTAGGGGTTGTGTGTGACAAACCCACCGACTCTTGGCTGGGGTTGTCAGATGTCATCTGGGAGAAAGTGTATGACCTAGTGTGTGGTCAACACATGGCCGCTAGATGACACCGAATGCTGTGGCCTCGCAGGGTGACTCCTGCTGTGACATCCCCTTACTGTGCTGCAATCTGTGGCGGCTCCGGTAACCTACTTCTGTGTTCTTTGACGCTTTCGTAGGATCTGAGCCCTCAGCTTTTTTTTTTCCAGCTGGCTCTGCCATGACTTTATCAGGCTGCATTCCCGCTTCAGGTTTTTGGTCAGTTTTGCCCTCGTAAGTGCCCAGGAAATTTAAGAGTGAAGCAATTCTAAGAGCGGCGGCAGTCAAGTGCATGTCTTACTAAAACACAGCATTGTATGAAGACCAAACCAAGCTCCCTCTTCATATATGAGCATGGAACAACGTTCTACAGCACCCTACAGGCTCTCTGAAGCCAGGAAATAGCTGTTTTTTTAACTCGATTCGTTGCAAATATATTCAGGTCGAAACTAATTTTGTCGGAAAATTCGGCGAACTCGGCGAATCGAATTTTTGAGAATTTCGCCCATCTCTAAATGCCGTTGGCTGTGAAACAACCCCATAACATCAAGCTGCCTCCAGCAAACTTGACATTTCCTTTAATTTTCTTGATCTGTTAGTCCCTACTTGATTCTTCCAGACCCAATTGCACCCAGCAAAGCCCAGTCTATTGACTTTCATCTCATCATCCAAATCACCTGTTTCCAATCTTCTGCTGTCGCTTTTTGTACTTTTTTCAGACTTAAGCAGGCATTTCTTATGATGATATGGAAGTCAAGGCTTCTCCACCTTTTTCTGGGCCACCATTCCCGACTTGTGTAATGCGGAACACATTAGTGCTTGCATGGACGTCTGTGATCTCACTATTACAAAGTATATGAGCCACGCCTTCCATGTTTGTCTTGCCAGAACTGAAAGACCTTGTGATGAGCTGACTTGTTGACTCTGATTTTCTGCCTGGGCTTCCACCTCTTGGCTTTGGAATGGATGGATGGACTTCACTTTGTATTCTTCCAACTGCCATGGCCTCATATGATGCAGTTTGGCAATGTTCTTTGCCAAGAGACCACCATCGATGAGCTGGATGATGTTGTTTCTCTTTTCTTAGAAAATCTTATTCATGGCTGCTCATCTATTCGAAACAGTGACCTTTCGCTTGGAAATCAACTTGGTAACACACTGAGCTATTCGGGAATGTGAGAACCAGTTGTTATTTGTAGTAGACAAGAAAAAAAAGATTGTTCCACCACCAGGAGCAAAACAGTAACAATGCAGTTACATGACAAGAATCTGCATAACTAAGCATATGCTAAATAGTTGCAACTCAAATTTATGTATGAGATAGGTAAGATGATTGTCTATAAAATGATGCTTTATTTACTATTTTGCCATAGGTAACTTAAACTCTATCAGTTCTCAATCTATAAGACACTAAAATGTAACTTTTATTATGTACTTAACCTCTATACACACTATTTAAAAACCTGATTTCTAACTTCTCAATTTTTCCCTTTCCCTTCCTACTTCTGAAGGAATAACTCCCTTTCCATTATCAGGTCTGGTGGAACCCCACCTACTAACAGGAAAACCTTATATATACACAGTAATTTACTAACTCCAGTACAGGATCCCAAGCATCCTACTTGGGCAGTTATCCCTATCTAATGGACATAAAACATATAAGGCTTCCTTGTAACACCCTCTGCAGCGGGTGATACTTTATAGACACAGCTGAGAAATCACAATTTAAAATGTAATGCCTGACCTCCCCAACATGTTTCACCAGCTAACCTGGCTTCATCAGGGAAGGTCAGGCATTACATTTTAAATTCATAAAAAAAATCAGGTTTTTAAATAGTGTGTATAGAGGTTAAGTACATAAAAAAAGTTCCGTTTTAGTGTCTTATAGATTGAGAACTGACAGAGTTTAAGTTTGCCTATGGTAAAATAGTAAATATTGTGATTAATAGTCACTCTCTCTGTTCTCTTGCGAGATTTCCATTTTGGAGATTAATTAAAATGATGGTAGTCTCAAGTTCAAAGCTGTAGTGGATGGTGAGATATGGAGCCTGAAAGTCAAAAGTTAAAAACATTGTTAGAGATTATTTTTTGTGACTCATGGGGCTTTAAGTTAGCAATACATTTTGGTCCATACAATCCTTGTTTATATGTGAAAAATATGAAAATGTCATGAAAATTTGGAAAACTTGGAATTTTCAAACGTCATAATTTCTACATATAAGACAGCAGGGACAGAACTATCGCTGTCACAGCCATAACAGCTGCAACGGGGTATGGGACCCAGCAGCACACGGGGCCAGGCGCATCCTACCTCAGAATGCCCAGACCCTGTCTCCTGAGTGTTCAGAGGCAGTGCCTGCGCAGCCTTGACAGAGCAGTGCGCCACCGATGCTCTGCTCCACTTTTTAAAGACAATAAATACTTACCCAAGTCTCTGTTTGGTACAGAATAGCTTACCAACCATGTTCCAGGAAATACATCCGCTTTGATATGATAAATAACCAAAATGCTGAAAATACAAGTAGTACTGATGACAAAAAAGTGACTTATTCATTACAGCTCTCACAATAAAACATGCTAGAAATAAGAACAAAGAAAGCGCACCCTGTGTGTATGCGTTGATGGTATATGCAACAGATATAACAGTATGAATACTGCTCACCTTGATGGGTTGTACAATATGGTACAATGCATCTGTAACGCATTCAGTTGTAATCCAGACACTACAGGTCTCCAGGAGCTGCTCTACTCTTCAGACTCTGCGGGAATCCCTTGCACAATGGGTTTCCACGATAAAATTGTAAAGAAAAAGCGATAGTTGTTATAAAATTTCTAGTGCACAACCATCTATTAAAGGCGTTAATAGGCGCTCCCAGGAAAGGCAATTGCATATAGTTCTAAAACATATTTTTGGAATAGGATATTCCTAGTGTTTTATGTGTTTTATGTGCTTGCTTTAATTAGCACTTTAAAATATATGTACAAATGCAACGTGTTTCTCCTGTACTCAAGACAGGCTTCCTCAGGTACGCCTTGTATTTGTATATATATTTTAAAGTGCTACATAAAGTAAACACATAAAATACTAGGAATATCCTATTCCAAAAATATGTTTTATAACTATATGCAATTGCCTTTCCTGGGAGCGCCTATTAACGCCTTTAAGGGCTTGTTCACACGGAGTTTACAATCCGTGTTTCAAGCGCTTTAGGGGTCCGTCTTGGGGTCCGCTCTGTCGATCCCCAAGACGGATCTAACAATTAGCAGTGAGATCCTCACTGCTCGCT
Organism: Phyllomedusa bahiana; assembly: GCA_025379985.1. Taxonomy (NCBI): domain Eukaryota; kingdom Metazoa; phylum Chordata; class Amphibia; order Anura; family Hylidae; genus Phyllomedusa; species Phyllomedusa bahiana. Next base: position 15,966 of record JAODAL010037608.1, read on the forward strand.
GTGCTGAACATGGAGCGACGTTGACATGAGAGAACGCAGCTGCATGTTTCAATAGTGCAGCTGCGCTCCGTCTTGAAAAGAATTGCACCCCCCCCCCCCCCCCACCCACCCAAAAACACACCCCCCCCCCCCCCCCAAAAAAAAACCCCCCCCCCCCCCCCCCACAAAAAAACCCCCCCCCCCCCACCACCTTTTTTTTGCATTATTTACTTGTATTTGACATTGTATTATTACCTTGGTTTAATATAGCTCTGTATTGTATAATTTACTTCTTTGTCATCGGTATTAGTTTTATTTTGACCTCTTTAGTTATTCAACACATTACAGAGCATGTATTTTCCTCTACGCAATAAGTAAATTTCCCTGTACGAACTTTTTTAAAAATATTTAGGGTTTTTTTTACTTTTTTTGGGGTTTGGTGTCTTTTTAATTTGATTTTATAAAAGCATAATCCAGATTTTGGCATCATCAATTGTTTGGAGCATTCTCTTTCTTCAGAGTTGGAGTCACAAATAATTTACAAATAATCTATTCTTTGTTTTTTTATGTATTTTTTTTCTGTTCTGAAACATTGAAACCAAGATTAAAATGATTTTAAAAGTTTTTTAGTACATGTTTTACATCGGGAGGTTTTTAAATAATTTTAAACCTTAAATTTCAACAAAATTTAAACGTTTTATAATTTTTAAAATTAAAAAGAACAAATACCAAAAATAAAAAAAAATACATAATTTGTACCTACACAACAGTGTAAACAGTTCTGTTTTAGTTAGGTCTTTAGATGAGAATGGAGAATTTCAGACCCTTGTCAATGGCCAATGTGCCTATGTTGGCCCCTTAGGGTGTGAATGGGATAAAAAAAATTTTTATCGATTACATCTTCTTTTTTTCCGAAAAACAAAATTTAACTATTTTGTATATTTTACATCAATCTTTCAAACATGGAAACATTTTTTTCTACCCTGGCGTGGGGCTGCGTGTCTAAATACATAAGGAACAGTGCTACTCTAAAACCTAAAAGTTTTTAGTCTACAAACATATATATTATTTTCATTGTTTATTACATGACTAAAAACAATCATTTATCAGGACAAATGAACGCTAATAAAAAAAAACCTGCATTAATGAAGCTAATACTTTTTTTTGTTCCACATTTAAATAATATCATACAGCATATTATATATCACAATTAAAAATAAGTAAATTTTTTGTTCCCCACAGAAAAAAAACCCAAAATACAGTGGTTTGGGCCCAAAAATTTTCAAAATAAAACTCAGGTTTTTTTTTCCCCTGAAAAATGATTGCAATCACAAAAATTCCCTTTTGGGTTTTTAAAATTTTAATTTTTTTGCTTTTCAAAAGAAAAAAAAAAAAAACAGAAAAGAAACAAAAAATCAAAAAAATTGATCATTTTAAACCCCAAAAAACCCCAAAAAGTGGGCCGGGCAAAAAAAATTTGGGAAAACCCCCCCCGCCCAAAAACTTGGTAACAACCCCTTTAAACCAAAAAAAAAACTGCGAACAACCCCCCTTCGGGAACCCCCTCCCAAAGATTTTTTTTACAATGGGTCTGCTGGGAAATTTTTAGACCATTTCCCCCTTTTTTGGGCAAAAATGCTTTTCCCGGGGCCCCCGAGATTTTTAAGGGGGGCCTTTTCCAAAAACCCGGCCCTTTTTAGAAACTCTTTCCCCAGGGGGGGTTTTTAGGGAATTTTTAAAGGGCCCCGGGCCATTGCCGGCCACCCCTTTAAAAAAGTCCCCCCCAATGCCCTTTTTTTTTCTCAAACCCATTTTTTTTTAAATGCTTTTTTTTTAAGCCCTTGGTTTTTTTTGGGGGCAAATTTTTCCCCTGGAAAAACCCTTGAAAACCCCCTGAGGAAACCCAGGGTTTTTCCCCCCACACTTTTGGGGGCCCCCCAATTAAAATTTTTGCTGCAAAAATTTTTTTTGGTAATTTTCAGACTTCATATTTCCCCCTTTCACACGGTCAAGCAGTCCCCGTGGCCCCCAAAAAAACCCCGCAAAACAAAACCCCAAAAAAATCGGGAACCTCCCCCCATGTTTGACATTAAAGGGGCCCCTGTTCTTTTTTTTGAATGCCCCCCCCTTTTTTTTTTTTTCCCTTAAAAATCTATGTTTTAAAAGCCCTTTTTTTCCCAAAAAAACCCCCACTTTTTTTTCTCACCTGACCCGAGAAAAATTCTTCCCCCAAAAAGTTTTTTAAAGGGTTTCTCATGTAAGTTTTGGGGCCCAAACCCCATTTCCCCTTTGGGTTTTTTTTGTCCGGGGTAAAAAATTGGGGGCTTCCTGGGGAACCCTACCAAAAAAAACCCCCTTTTTTTATTCAAAACCCCCGATGGGGAAAAAACGGGTTTTACCAATTTGTTTTTTACCCCCCGGACCCCGCAAGGACCCGGCTTTAACCCCTTGGTTTTGGGAAATTTTGTCCCCTGGTTCTTTATCCACCCCCTTTCCCCAACCCAAATTTTTCCCTTGAAATCTCTATTTAATTTTTTCTTTTTCCCCCCCCCACATCTAGGGAAAGGGTTAAACCCCCAGTGCTAAAAGGGGCCCCTTTTTAAACCCTTTTTGATGACACTAAAAACCCCCCCACCCCCAAAAACCCCAAAAAAATTCAGAATTTTTTGGAGATGGACTTTTTAACCTTTTAATTGCTCATGCCCCTTTCCCCACAATTTGGGGAAAAACCCCCCAAATCCCCCAGAAAAATTTTTTTTCGGGGCCCCCTTTTTTCTTTTTTTCCATCTCAATGTGGTAAAAACAAAAAGGGCACAGGGCAGAAATTTTTAGTCCAACTTTTAAACCAGTCAACCCGGCTTTCAAAATGTGATTTTATTTAAAATTTCCCAACCCCCTGTTAGGTGCCACTTTAAGGGGAATAATTTTTTTAAGGTTTTTTTTTTTTTTTTTTTTTTTTTTTTTTCACAAATTAGAGAAAAAATCAACATGATTTTTTTCCCCAAAAAGTGCCAATACCCTTTTTTCCCCCCTCCTTTTTTAAAGTTTTTGGGGTGGGAATTTATATCCAATTTTGGGTTTTTTGACAGTTTTTTTTTTTTTGTTGGGGTTCCAATTTTAAAACAAATTTTAAAAGAAAAATAAAATACCCAAAGAATTTTGTGAAATTTCAAATTTTTTTTTCAGGGAAAAAACTGAGAATTAAACCGACAGAATTTCCAAAGGAATCCCAATTAAAATTTTTGGGCCCCCACTGTTTTGTCAAAGTTGATAACCCAAATTTTTTAAAATTTCAGGGCATATTGGGGGAAAAAAAAGAGTCCCCCAAAAATTATGAACAGCCCCGTCATTAAGGGGTTAAAATTTAAAAAAATTTTAGCAAAAATACCCTACTTAAAAGTGATTTAACGATTTTCGTTTGACTATCGTCAAACGGGTTTTATAATTTTCCCAAATTTTCAAGACATTTCCGATAGTCGATAATAGATTATCGCCAATGCCCTTTAAAAGTCTAGGGGAGAGGAAAACACCTTCATTCTTTCACCCAAACAGGGCTGGAGAAGCTGGAATTAACACCACAACAGTAAAGGATACTGCTACATCTTAGGCAACACACTTAGGGTTTTAAAAACCACAAAAAAAAGTCACAGACAAATTTCCAAACCCCCTTCCACCAAAAAGACCCTTTAAAACCCGCATGACCCCCATATTAAAAAGTGCCGGGAAAAAAGGGGTCCTTTTAAATACCTTTTTGTTTCCCTGGACATTGCTTATCTTCCTTACCACAGTATGCCCTTAAACCTTCTGACCCACAATTAAAAAAATGCGGGGAAAAAAATCTTTTCAACCACCATTTTAGTTTCACTGACATAACTATCCCGTCCTGGGCCACACAAAAGAACCCCAAACCCGTACCCCCAATTTAAAAACTGCCCGAAAAAAGGAACCAAACCCTTTTTTGTTTTTAACGGAACCCCTAGACTATCCCCCGTCCTGGGGGCCCCAGCAAAGGGCCCCAAAAACCCCGCAAGACCCTTTTTCCATTTAAAAAAAATGCCCGGGGAAAAAAGGAGGCCTTTTAACGAACCATTTTTTTTGAAAAAATTTGGGCATAGAAATAAAAACCCGTTTTTTGTAAACCCCAAATATGGAACCCCTTTAAAACCCGTCCTGAAACCCCAATTAAAAAGTGCAAGAAAAAGGAAAATCCTTTTAAAAAACATTTTAGTTTTTTACTGGGCATAGACTATCCCTGCCCCCGGGCCCCCAAACCCGAGCCCCCCCAAACCGGGAAAAAGAAACCCCCAGATTAAAAAGGGCCCCGGAAAAAAAAGGAGTCTTTTCAACCAAACCCTTTTAAATTTCACTGGGCCCTTTTACTTTCCCCACCTTTCCCGGGCCCCCAGCATTAGCCCCAAACCCCGCCCTGACCCACAGATTTAAAAAATGGGGCCCGGAAAAAAAGGAAATTCCCTTTTAACCCCAAAATTTTTGTTTTTACTGGACATAGAAATATCCCCCGTTTTCCCGGGCCCCAAAAAAAAACAAAAAAAAAAAAGAACCCCAAAACCTGCCCTGACCCCCAATTTTTAAAAAATGCCCGAAAAAAAGGGAACCCCACCCCCTTTTTTGTTTAACTGGGCATAGACCCATCCCTGTCCCCCCGGGGCCCCCGCCCTGAGCCCCCCAAACCCCGCATGAACCCCCTTTCCCAAAAAAAGGGCCCCGGAAAAAAGGGGGTCCCTTTTAACCCAAACCCTTTTAGTTTAATTTTGGAAAATAAAACTAAACCGCTTAACCCCAGTAAAGAAACCCTTAAAACCCGTCCCCCGAACCCCCCCCAGATTTAAAAAATTTCAAAAGAAAAAGGAGTCCCCTTTTAACCCAACCCTTTTTTGTTTTTACTTTGGAAAAAAAACTACCCCTTTTCCCCCCCGGGCCCCCAATCAAAAAGAAACCCCCAAAAACCCGGGAAAGACCCCCCAAAATTTTTAAAAAATGCCCCAAAAAAAAAAGTCCCCTTTTTAACCACCAAATTTTTGTTTCCCCTGGAAAACAAGGAAATATACCCGTCCCGGGCCCACAGCAAAGAGACCCAAAAAACCCGGGAAAGACCCACAGATTTAAAAAAAAAGGGGGGAAAAAAAAGGAGTCTTTTCCCAAACCCCCCATTTTTTGTTTCACTGGACATTGACTATATCCCGTCCTGTAACCACAAATAAAGAAACCCCTTTAAACCCTTTCCCCCGACCCCCCCAAAAATTAAAAAAATGCCGGAAAAAAAGGGGTCCCCCTTTAAAAACCCCCCAATTTAGTTTTTTAAACCCGGACATTGGGCTTTTCCCTCTCCCCGGGCCCCAAAACATGAGCCCCCAAACCCCCCCAAAGAAAACCCCCCCAAATAAAAAGTGCCCCAAAAAAGGGTCCCTTTTTAACCCCCCAATTTTTTTTTTTCCCCTGGACCCTAGACTATTTCCCCCTCCCGGGGGCCCCGCAAAAGGAAACCCCCAAACCCCGCATGAAACCCCCCAGATTTAAAAAGGCAAGAAAAAGGAGTTTTTTTTAACCACCATTTTAGTTTCACTGGCCCCTAGACCATCCCCCCTCCTGAGCCACCGGAAAATTCCTTCAGCCACAAATTTTAAAAAATTTTTGAGGGGGAAATCCACAGAAACCACATTTCGGTTTTCCAAAAGGAAAACCCTGGGTTTTTTTCTGTAAAAAATTTACACAAACCCTTTACCCCCAAAAAAATTATAAATTTTGACTTTTCCCCCCCAGCCCCTTTTTTTAAAAGTTTTTTGAGGGAAAAAAGGGCCAAATTAGGGAAACCACATTTTTTTGGGGTTTTTCCAAAAGGCCCCTAAATTTTTAGCTGTTTTTCTCATAGCAAAAAAATGACCCCAAAAAAACCCTTTTTCAATATGGGAAAAAAATTTCCCAAAGAATTTAAAATTTAATTTTAAAAAGGAATACGGTTTTGTCATGAAACCTTCCTGTCTTTTACATTCTCCACACGGCAAAACCAGCAAAATGATCTTTTGGGAACTGAGAATAAAAATTGCAGTAAGAAGTGATCATTTTAAAAAAAAAGTTTTCAAGAGGACCCTTTCTTTTGGAAGAGGAAATGAGGAAGTAGACCGCAACTATCGGGTGACCTCGGCAATTGGTGTCCACAACATCATCAGAGATCCATCCTATTATCTTGATTGTAAAGTCAAACGATCCACATTATACTGTGGAAAGCCGGATGCATTTATCTTTAATGACTCCACCAGCTGTGCTAAGGTCCGCCCAGATATGACGCTTGGCTTGCGGAGTTTTTGTTTTGTACCACCGGATCCAGGAAGGTGGCCACCCAGTAACTGTGTTCATTTTGATGGCCTTAATGCGATAACATGATTGGAAGGAGAGAAAGAGCCTCCAAAGCACTTATGTAGAGATTGAGCCTTGATTTCCCCAAGCCTCTGGGTCGAGGCACTAGCAAACTGATCTTTCCTCATTTCCTCCACCTGCCTCAAATTCGCCGCCAACCTCTTTCCAAGGCAGAGACATCGTTAATTCGGTGTCCAGGAATACCTCATCCTCCTCCTCCTCCGCTTCCAAACGGCACGCTCAACACAGCCCTGACTCCATTGCCTCAGATGATTGCACCCTGAAGCTGAGGTTCTGGCCTGCACTACTAGCGCTGGACCCCGGAACCACTTCGGCCTAATGAATGGCCGATAAAATTGTGAAACTGTCGGGCCCCTGTGGATTCCGTATGGAGAGAAGGTTCCGTGTCCGCATCTGTGGTCTGTCTCCTCCTCCGTCGCTGGTTGGACCTGATTTTTTCAGAGTGTCCAAATCATCGATCCAGAACTAAGAACACCACAATGCTCAGCTGACAAAGCATATGTCCGCACCTGACCATTTGGTGTGCTTCTTCAAAACTGGCAATGATGGTGCAGAGCACTTTCACCTGTCCTCACTCTCGATGGCTCAACACCTCCAGTCCGCACCGCTGCTTGTCAGGCCATGTGTCACATTCATACTGCGTAATGCATTGCAAACTGCTCGCCGCACAATCGCTGGAAGTAATGTGGAGGGGCAAGTCCAGCCATGTTGGCCACGTCAACAATGAGATGACGTTGATGGGAAGGCCGAGCTGACGCTTTGCACAACGCAGCCAGGTGGGACGAAGCAGGGTGCGAACGGCGGAAGTGCGAACTCAAGACCTCGAGCCTTCCTCAGCAGGCAGTCCATACCTAGGATAGCAACTTTAGAAAATTTCTGGACGACAAGGTCATGACAAGTTGGCAAGGCAAGGAATGTGCTCCAGCCTACCATCTTAAGGGCGGGCCAGCAGATTTCGAACCGTTATCGCACAACAACACCTTGCCTGGCACAAGGTTCTGGTCAACCCAGACCATCGCTCGGTCTCGTTGCCGGAGTATCCGTCCACCAGCCTCATGACCTTTATGTGATGGTCTCCAAGAACAGATTAAATTTCAACGACGTCCGGGTTTAACTGGGCACGTGATTCCACCAGAGACCTTGGGGAAAGAACCCTGCACCATCCCTGCGTTTAGAAGAGCGTGCTCCGAGACTGAGAGACCATCGTCCACCACCAGAAGACATCCACCCACTCACCCAGTGAGCTGTCACAGAGATATAGCGGCCTTGGCCGTGCTTACTAGTCCATGTTCGGTGGTCATGTGGACTTTCTAAGACACAGATGCAGACACGACGCGCCCCCCCCCTTTTGAAATTTTTAGATGACACCGTGGCTGGCCAGGGGCAGGATTGCTTTTCTGTGCAAAGAAATGCCTGCTCGGCATCTGGTATTGGTGGCAGGAGGCAAGGCAATGACGTGGCGGAACCCATCTGTGTACACCAGACGGAAAGGCAACATTTTCAAGGCCAATGTCTGGCCAATACCGACATTCAGGCTTTGGCTTTGGGATTTGTTTGGTTAAAGTGTTTCTTCTGCTCGCCCCAAACCTTGGAAAGACAGAAGCTGGCTGCTAGACTGGCCGCTGTAACGGCGTCAGGTTGTCAAACTGAGTTGGAAGGAGAATGGGTAGGATGGGTCCTCACTGGTGGTGCTGGTGGGTACTCGCGCTACGGTGGGAGGCAGATTCCCTGATCATGCTCTGAGAGATCACGGCAGCTGAGGAACGCTTGGTGTGGCAGATGAGGAGGAGCAGAGACAGAGTGGTTGAAAGTGGTTGGAGACCCTGCATCAGTGATGTCTTTTTGGCCAAGTGTTCCCTCCATTTCAACTACATGCCTTCACTGCATGTGACTAGACATTTGGTGGTGGATAAACACCGAGATTCTTGCCGTTCTACTTATGGCGTTTACGTGCAAAGGCGGCATATGACATCGCTGGTAGAATCAGAGCTTGCTCAAAAAAGGCCCATGCTTGAGAGTGCTAGACCTTTTCGACGGCGATAAGCGAGGAGCTTTGTTTCCCGCTGATCGTGGGCTGCTGAATCATCACACGGACTTCCGGACTCGACCACATCCCACTCCCTATTTTGGAGGCGGGAAGCCGTACTAACACTACCCATCGTCTTCCTCCCATCCAGTGATGAAGCGCTCGCAAGCAATTCTGCGAAAAGACTCCACGGTTGGATCGCAATGTCGTCATCATCGATCAAAAATCAACACAGTGACTTGGTCTACCCTGACATTCTGCATCCAGGAGCTGCGGGCTGACAATCAAGAGGGCCTGCAAGGCGTTGTCAACCGCCCGCTATTTTTGTCGATGACCGGCTTCCTCCTTCCTCCTCCTCGTGAGGCATCATTAACTCGTGCATCAGAGCAGCACAAAATCATCATCTTGGCCTCTTGACATTTTTTGGAAATGCTTCTGACCCCAACCGCATTTTGTCATCAAAGAGGTCTTCATACAATGGATTATCTCAAGTGGTGGGTACACGAGTTGACAATTGGCTGCCCCTTTTTGCTTCATTCTGGAAAGGATCTAACGATGCTGATGACGACATTTTGTGGCAGTGACTGCGAGAACGAGAGTGTAAGACTGCTGGATGCAGGTTGCATAAACACTGAAGAACAGATAGTCGACGCTGTTCGTGATACGGATGAATTCACATGGCACCGACCACAGATGACAAGGGCCTGACGACCTGCAACCGACGATCCACTGGCTTGCGTAGTTGTCGCCAGCACTTGGAAGGAGCACCTTCTCTCCTATTGTCTACCGTCCAGACCTCACACCCCTCTTTCTCACTTACCACTGCAATTTTGCTCCATGTTCAGAAAATAAAAATTTAAGAAAGTAGGGAAAAGAGTTTTGAAGTCTTAATTAAAAAAACGGAAAATCACAGCAAATTTCTAAAAATCCCCTAATTTCCTCGGGGCCAACTAGGATTAGAAACGAAATGTTTCTGGCGAAAACTTGAAATGGGGTCTGGGGGAAAAACCTAAGACAAAAAAAAGTCTTCGTTCCCAGGGATTTACAACTCCCATAGGACTGGGAATTGTTAGTTTTCAACAAATTCATAAAATGGCAATTTGCGCCAAATGAGATTCACCGAGAACAAAAAAACTATCAAATTTACACAAAGAGAAATTTGCGTTTTTTTTGCACTGACAAACAAGAACATTGCTAAAAATGTTTTCATCGAATTGGTACAACGTGGCTTTTTTGAAAAAAATAGGCCGCACCCTGCAAAAGTTTTAAAAAGTTATTGGATAACAAATGGGGTTTTGCCCCAAATTAAATACACCAACAGTAACTACAAAATTTCTGTATTCAAATTTTAATTTCAAGGTGGCTCTATGAACAAAACTAGGCCGCACCAAATAAAAAAAAAAACCTTTTTTAAAAATGTATAAGAAATAAAAGGGGGGGTTTTTGGCACCTATTAAATACACCTGCCCCCCCCTTTTAAAATTCAAAAAAAAACCCCCAAAATAAAAAAACAAAAAAATGTTTCAAAAAAAATTTTTTTAAAAATTCATTGGGGGCCATTGTGAAAAATTTTTAAAAAAAGGCTGCCCCAAAAATAAAAAAACCTAATTAAATTTGTACGATAATAAAAAGGTTTTTTTGCACCTAAAAAATTTAAACACCTGCTTTTTGGAAAAAAGAAAAGGGGGTTTTCCGTAAATCCCTAATTTTTTTTAGGGTAAAAAAGGGTGGGTTTCTTTTTAAAAAAATTTTACCAAAACTGGAAAAAAGGGCTGCCCCAAAGGGAAAAAAACAGTAATTAAATTGTGTAAGATAAAAAATGGTTTTTTTGACCTATAAAATACAGGCAATTACTACAAATTTCTGTATGGTAAATAAGTCAAGATGGGTCTTTCAACAAAAATGGCCCCCCAAAAAGTGAAAAAAAACTAATTAATTTGTGTGCGGAAAATAATAGGTGGTTTTTGCCCCTAAAAATACACCCGGTGACAAGAAAAATTCGTATCCTATTGTAATACAAAGTGGCTTTCAACAAAAATGGCCTGCCCCAAATGAAAAAAACCAAATTAAATTGTGTAATGTTTAAAAAAGGTGGTTTTGCACCTATAAATACACCTCGGTACTAAAAAGTTCTGTACCTTTTGAAAACAAAGTGGGTATTTGAACAAAACTGGGCTGGCCAAAGAAAAACACGAAATTAAAATTTGGTAATGAAAAAATAGGTGGTTTTTGCCCCTATAAATACCACAGCAATTATAGCAATTTTTGTATGGTAATAAAAGTACAATTTGGCCCTTTCAACAAAATGGTGCGCCAAAGTGAAAAAAAAAATTAAATTGTGTACGGAAATAAAAGGGGGTTTTTTGCCCCTAAAAAAACCCCTGCGGTGACAAGAAAATTTCTGTATCCATTGAAAAGAAAAAGGGGGTCTTTGACAAAACTGGGTCGCCAAAGTAAAAAAACCCTAATTAAATTGTGTAGGAAAAATAAAAGGGGTTTTTTTTGACCTTGAAAACCCTCCCGGTGACTAAAAAAGTTCTGACCCATTGAAGACAAAGGGTCTTTGAACAAAATGGGGCGCCCCCCAAAGTAAAAAAAACCGAAAAAAAAATTTGGTAATGAAAAAAAGGTGGTTTTTTGCACCAAAAAAACAACCCCAATTACTAGCAAATTCTGTAGGAAAAAATTTACAAAAGGGTCTTTCAAAAAAAGGGCCTGCGCAAAGTGAAAAAAAAAAATTAAATTTGTGGGAAAAAAATAGGTGGTTTTTGCACCTATAAAAAACACCTGCTTTTACAAGAAAAGTTCTGTATCCTTTTAAGAAAAAAGGGGGCCCTTTTAACAAAAATGCCTCGCCAAAGTAAAAAAAACCCAATTTTGGTAGGGATAATAAAAGGTGTTTTTTGCACCTATGAAATACACCTCGGTGACAAGAAAATTCTTATCCATTGTAAGTAAAATGGGTCATTGACAAAAGGGGCTGCGCAAAGTGAAAAAAAAATAATTAAATTGTGTAGGATAAAAAAAGTGGTTTTTGCACCTTTTAAATACACCACAATTAAAAAAAGCTTATCCATGAAAATAAAAGGGGGTCTTTAACAAAATGGGCCTGCCCCAAAAAGTGAAAAAAAAAAAATTTAAAAATTGTGAAAAAAAATAATAAAAGGTGGGTTTTGCACATATCAATACACCTGCAAATTACTAGAAAAAATTTCTTATCCAATTTAAGTTAGGCTGCCCAAAAAAAAGGTCTATTTCACCAAAAAATGCCAAAAATGGGAATAAAAACCATTTCAAAACAGGTTTTAAAAACAAGTCTGGACTGCACAATACCTCTCCTTTTAAAAGCCTCCTCCTTCTGTCTGTGTTCGCCCGCAAGCTCCCCTTTCCCCGGCGCCTGTGCAGCGCTAGATGCTTCTTTCAAAGTCTCAGCCTAACTAACTAAAAACTAAATTTCTCTAATTTACTTATGTTCTAATGCTCACAACTAAAAGCAAACTTGTTTGTGTGAAAAAGGAAAATGTGTCGAGCTGTATTGAGGGGAAAGCTGACAAAGTCCTGCTTTATGAGACAAAAACACACTATCTGAAAGGGGAAGGCTGTTCTATGTAAAACAGGTCATGTGATTTTTCCAGCCAATTTAAACCCCTACACATCACAGTTTTACCCTGCCACAACCCCGCTTTACCCTGCTCTATTTTAGTGATTTGCTGGGGCCCCCAAAATGGACAGGAAGTGCCCCAAATGAAAAGGAAGGCGCTAAAGGAAAAAGTTATTTTGGAAATTTTCACTAAATTATCGCGTGGGTCGGAATTTTCCGATTTAAATAAAAAATGTGCCCATTTCCCAACCCTTTTCGATTATAATCGCTCAACATAATACTTTAAATTCTTTACTGATGATGAAAAAAGCAGACTTTTAAAAAGCAACAAAGTTTTCAAAAATCCCGACCCAAAGCCTTTTTTGGCTTTTTTTGTTTTTATTCTCAAAAAACAAAAAATAAAAAAACTCCCCTGTACTTTTTTAAAAATGTTTCATGCATTTTTAAAAAAAGGGCCCCGTGTCTGAATTTTCAAACTACAATTTTTGTGGAAAATTTTAACCCAATGACTTTTTCTTTCTATTTTATTGTTTATTGAAACCCTTTTTATTTTAAAATATTTTGTTAATATTTTATAATCTTTTGGGCTGATTTTGGGTATAAAATCACTAAAACTACCAAACTTTTATTTCAGGTCAAATAAAAAGTTTTTTTAGGGAAATACAAAAGGAAAAATTTAAAAACCCGGCAGCCCTTGCTTTGGGATTTACCTTTTTATGTAAAATTCCCATATACCTAGATCTTTTTTTATTATTTTTTTTTTTTTAATTGTCTGCAGGCTATGTCAAGTCAATTATACAGAATTTCCCCTTTTTGATAAATTTAAAAATTTTTTAAAAATTTTTGTAGATTGTTGTTGTTTAAAGGTTTTTTTACATTTATGAGGCAAGGGAAATTCCTACTTTTTAGTTCGATTGTTTCCGTAAAACATAGGGGCTTTTAATTTAAAATAAACATTTGTTGTTTTAGAAACAAAAGAAAAAGGTCTTCTTATTAAATAATATAACATTTATAGTGTTAAGATTTTATCGGGCAAAGTTTAAATTCCCGGCCCCGGTTTTTATGTTGATCGGATTTTTTTTAAAACAGCGTTAAAAGTAGGTTAAAATCTGTGCATAATTATTTAAAATCGGGCCTTTTTTAGCGCCCTTTCCCGCATTTTTGGGGGCCCGCAAAAACAGTTAGAGAAAAAGCTGGTGAGCTGGGTGCGACGCCCTGACTGGGATGTTTTTATGGTTGCGATTGGCTGGGGAAAAAACACATCCTGTTTTAATAGGGAAAAGGGCCCCCCCGTTTGGGTCAGGGGTGTGTCGCGGCTCTTTGGGGGTAGGACGGGCGTCTTCCTCTGTCCAAAAAAGTCAGCAAAAAGTCAGCAAATTGTTTTTATTTGTTCACAGAGACAGTATTTTTAGCGTGAACATTAGAACTTTGGTAAAATTAGATTGGCGATTTTAGGGGTTAGGGTTTTAGGAAATTTTTAAAGGGGATTTTAGCCCCGTAAAAAACCGGGTGGCGGGGGGGGGGGGGAGGGGGCCCCCTGGCGAACAAAGACAAGCTCTTTAAAGGATAGTGGATATAGGCAGCGAGTCTTGTTTAGACATTGCATTGCAAAGGCCCTTTTTTTTAACAGTTTTCCCGTTGAAATTTTTTATTTTATTGTTGGGCGCCTGAACCCTTTTTTTTTTGGATTTCAGATCTTTTTAGTAACGGGGAGGTGTTTTTTAGGGGAAATCTCCCCTTTTATTTTCCCTTTTTAAAAATTTTAGTTTGGTGTTTTTTCACTTTTGGGGAGGAGCTTTGTTGGGTAGAGGACCTTGCCTTAAATTTCAATACAGCCCAAATTTTTTCATCACTGCGGTGTATTTTTAGGTGCAAAAAAAACCGTTTTTTATCCGTTAAAAATTTCCGTAGTGTTTTTTTTACCCTTTTTTGCCCAGTCCGCTTTGTTGATAGAGGCACCTTTTCACTAAATTTCAAAAAAAAGCAATTTTTTCGTCACCCCAGGTTATTTTTAGGTGCAAAAAAAAAACCGTTTTTATCTGTATACATTTCAGTACGTGTTTTTTTTACTTTTGCCCAGGGCCAGCTTTGTTGTAGAGGCACCTTGCCCTTAAATTTCAATACAGCAATTTTTTCGTCAACCCCAATGGTTTTTCTTTTTTTTTTTTAAATGCAAAAAAAAAACCTTTTTATCCCTTTAAAATTTTGATAGGTGTTTTTTCACTTTTGGGCAGGCAGCTTTGTTGATGAGGGGAAACCCTTTCATTAAAAATTTTAATACAAACAATTTTGTCGGGCACTGCAGGGGGTATTTTTAGGGGCAAAAAAATTTTGTTTATTATTTCCTTTTCATTTTTTGTTCCCTGTTTTTTCAATTTTGCCCGTCCCGCTTTTTTGTTGGGGGCCCTTGAATCAAAAATTTAATTTCCGCAAATTTTTTTCCCTCATGCAGGTGTTTTTTAGGTACAAAAAATACCGTTTATTATCGTATACATTTCAGTTTGTGTTTTTTTTTTTTTGCCCAGTTCCCGCTTTGTTGGGTAGAGGCCCCCTTGCACTTAAATTTCAATACAGCAATTTTGTCGTCCTTTTCCGGGGGTATTTTTGGGGGCAAAAAAAAACCGGGTTTTTTATCCCTGTTTCATTTCAGATAGGTGTTTTTTTTACTTTTTTTTGGAGGCCAGGCCCTTTTTTGTTTGAGGCACCCCTTTCACTTAAATTTCAATTTAAACAATTTTGTCGCACCCCAGGTGTATTTTTTTGGTTCCCAAAAAAAAACCGTTTATTTTCCCTATACATTTCAGTAGGGGTTTTTTCACTTTTGGGCAGGCCCCGCTTTGTGATGAGGCACCTTTTCACTTAAATTTTAATACAGAAATTTTTTTCGTCACGCAGGTGTATTTTTAGGTGCAAAAAAAAAAACCTTTAATTATCGTATATATTTCAGAACGTGTTTTTTTTACTTTTGCCCCGGGCCCCGTTTGTTGAAGAGGCACCTTGCACTTAAATTTTAATACGCAATTTTTTTTTTATTTGGGGATTTGAAATAGCTTTGTTTGCCGTTTTTAATAACTTTCCATAATTTTTTCCTACCCTCTAAAATTTTATTTTTCGAACATGGAGAAAAAATGCAGGTGGTAAGCGAGCAAAGAGGGGGGTTTAAATGGAGGTAGGGTCGAGAGAAGGTGCTTTTCCAGTGCTGGTAAAACAGAAAGCCGTGGATTGTCGGTTGCAGGACCATTGGCCCTGTCATCGGGGGTTGGGCCCTGTGATCTCAGAAAACAAAACAGGTCTCCAATTGTTCTTCAGTGGTTAATGCAACCCTGTATCTAGCAGTCTTCCCTCCGTCCCCCCAGTCAGGCCCACAATGTCGTCATCGAAACATCGACCCGTCCAACATGAAGCAAAGAACCCCAATGTCAAGGATAATCCATTTTTAAAACCCTTTTTGATGAAAAAAATCGGTTGGGGTCAGAAGGCATTTTAAAAAAGATCAAGAGGCCAAAAAAGTGTTTTGTCGCTCTGGCTCAGTTACTGTCCTGGGAGGAGAAAAAAGCGGCAATGGGAAAAAAATCCCGGGGCGGTGGGGGCAAACCCCTTGCTGCCTCTTGCCTTTGCCTTTTGCTTGACCCCGCAGTCTGGTGGAATGTAGGGCCCAAGTCACCGGGTTTTGTGATGCGATGCGACATTGGGATCCAACGTGGTCTTTTCAGCAAAATTTTGCTTGCGAGGCTTTCATCTGGCGGGAGGTAGTGTCGTACGGGTCCTGCCTAAAAAAGGGAGGGGCGGTCGAGAAGTCGTGATTGATTCCCCCAGACGGTCACGAAAACCCCGCTCCTCGTTTATCCCCCGTCAAAAAGGTCGGCCCCTCTCAGGGGCCTTCTTTGGTTTAGCCCTGTTTCACCCAGCGTGTATATGCCCCCTTTCCGAAAAAAGCAAAAAGTAGAGGCAAAAAATCTCAGGTGTTTAACCCCCAAAATTGTCTAGTCACATAGCGAATGCATGAGTTGAAATGGAGGAAAACCTTTGGGCCCAAAAAAAAGGCCGCCCGACGCCGGTTCCAACCACTTTCACACCCTCTGTCTCTCCCTCCCCCTCCTTTCGCCACCAAGGTTCCTCAGTGCCATTTTTCCTTAGGTCATGTCGGGGATCAGTGTTAGGTTCCGGAGCGGAAGTGGATCCATGGACCCCGCAAGGATGGTTAAGCCCGCCAGGGAACGGAATTAAGTGGGCCCCGGGTATTCCCCAGAGCCCGTGCAAAGCGGGATGGACTTGTGCGGCGGGAGTTACTGGGTCGTTACCCTGAGTGATTGCTTGCGGTGGCAGCCAAAGTATGGTGGTGAAAAATCTCAGGCAGGCCGTGTGGGGTCAGGCAGGAGGTCAGGGAGGAGTATGGTTCTGGGAGGAAGGAGGGGTAGGGCAGGCGGCAGAGAACGTGGTAATAGGACGGAAAGAAAGGGTACGGTCCGGGATCGGGAGAGACAATAGGAACGCTTTCAAATAGGCAAGGCAAAAGTCCGGCAGGGGGGGCGGAAGGCCCCAGGTGAAATAGAGGAGTGCCCGGCAATTCCCCAAATTACCGGCGCATGCCCTTTAAATCTCACGGCCGGCACCGCGGCCTTAGAAACGGGGACGCGGCACCGGACAGCAGGAGATTGGAGGAGAAGGGGGCGCGGCGGCACCCGCCGGGGCCCGGGCAGAGCTGCGGCGGCCCCGCGGAGGGATCGCGGGCGGGACGCAACGTACCCCCCCCCTTAGCCCTCCCTTTTTCCTGGCCCTGGGGAATCCTGCGCAACTCACGGTCCAAGTGTTGTCCCCGGCCCCCACGATCTTCCTCAGGCCCAAACCCCCTTCCAGTCGATCGGAAATACTCCCTTCCTTGTGGTCTTCATGTCTAGGATTCTTTTACATAAAGATTTGGGCGGCCCCCCGTTCGAAGGGAGGCTTGACCCTTGGGAAAATGTTTCAGGACCACAGGCTTCAAAAAGGAGCGGGGAAAGGAGTTGGGGATCGCTTGTGGGTGGGAGCGGGTTTGTAGGCACCCCCCGGGTTTGATGGGGCGGTTTCAAATGGTCCTACGTACCGGGGGCCCCAAAATTTTTTACGAGGGGATCTTCACCGGATATTTTGGGCCGATACCAGACCTTGTCGCCAGGCAAAAACCCGGGAGGGTCTTCTATTTGTCGTTTGGATTATACGTGGGATGCAGCTGCGAGATGGCGGTTTTTTCCCAAATGGAACAATCTTGGGAAGTGTCCGCTCCCGGCCCTTCCGTGATGGAGCAATGGTAATGGGGGCGGGGATGTGGCCATAGACATGAAAAATGGGGAGGTCCCAGTGGTTGGCTCCGGGAGTTATGGGAAAAAACCCCGCCCAAAAAAGAAAAGGGCCCCAGTTTTCCCTGTCGAGCGGGACAAAATGTGTATATACCCCCCCAAAAATTGATTGCCCTTTCCCCATTGGGCCCCGTTCGCTGCGGGTGGTAGGGGAAGAGAAATCGGGTTTTCCCTGCAACCGAGAGCAGGGCCGCCAAAACCTGAACAAATTGGCCCCCCCGATCTGGACAATGTGCTGCGGAAGTCGTGTAGGGGAAGTGGGGAAAAAAAATGGTTGGCCAAAGGGGGGGCAGGGGGACCCCTGGCAATGGAATAAAGTGCGCCTCTTCAAAAAAACGGTCCGCGCCCCACCAGATGACCTTTTTGCAGAAGAGGGAGGCAGTCCTGATAAAATCATTGCCACATGAGCCAAGGGGCCCTAGGGATGGGCGCGGTGGAGAACCCGGGGTTTGTGGCGAGGAGTCTTGTTAGAGCAAAGTAACGAAGGATTCACGAAATCCTTGTGCCCCTGCAATTTTTGGCCCAGTAGAAACGGAGTTTAAAGAGGAAGGATTTGCGTGCTCCTGGGGACCAGCCAAAGAAACAGTGTCCCATTTCAAAATTTCCTGCGGAGGCGGACGGACAAAAATTTTCCCCTGGGGGAAACTTTCGCAATTATGGAGCCCCGGATCGGGTTCAGGGGAAATTATATGTGGGGCGTGCCCCCTCCCCCAACAAGGGAGCCCGGGAGAGCGCTCGGCCCTGCGTTTTCTCTGGGGCCCGAAAATGTATCTGGAAATTGAGGCGAGAAGAACAGGGCCCCTGGTTGACGGGGTTTGGGCTTTGGGCGTTTAAAGGTATTGAGTTTTTTAGGGTGGGAGAAAATGGGATGGGGTAGTGAGCCCTCCAAAAGAAACGCCACCCCCTGGGGGCTAGCTTGTTCCAAAACCCCCCCTTCCGGGGAAATTTCCCCCCCCCCCCCCCCCCCCGGGGGGTCAAAAAAAGCAAGGTGCCTTTCCCTTTGGGTCCCTTTGCGAAAGAATTGCGCAGCCCGACGAGGGGGTCCACTCAGAAAGAATTTTTGGGAAACCCGGTTGGTCGGGGGGGGCCGGGGAAGGGTCCTTAAGTTGAGCAAAGCCTTTTCGGCCTCTGGCGGCCATGCCTGGGTTTGGGGAGTTCTTCTTGGTAAGTGCAATGATGGGGTGCCCCCAAGGTAGAATAATGGGGGAAAAATGGGGTAGTAATTGGAACCCCGGAAGCGCTGAAAGCTGTAGGCCCCCGGCCGGGGCCTGCAAGACGCCGACAGTTTGGCAGGATCCTCGAAACCCCGCGGCCCGAGTGACGTAACAAGGAATGGGGGGTGGTTGGGGGAAGAGACATTTCTCAACTTAGGTAGGGGGGTTTGGCAGAAACCGCTCCAATCCCCAGGCGGACATGAGAGCAATGGTTCCCTCGGCAGAGAATCCAGAATTGTCTAGGTAGACCACGACCCCTGAAAGGAGATCCCGGAAGTTTTTCAAAAATTTTCCCTGGAAAGATGCGGGGCGTTGCCAGACCGAAGGGCATCTAGATATTAAAGTGCCCATCCCGTGTTTTAAAAAGCAGTTTCCTATCCCCCTCTCGAATGCGGATAGTTGTGGGCCCCCCGAGGTCAAACTTTGGGAAAATTCTTGCCGCGAAAACCGGGGCGAAAAAGTTTCCCTGATCAGCGGCAAGGGATAGCGGTTTTTTTATGTTTTTTTGTAAGACCCGATAGTCGATACACGGCCCTAAAGAAACCCTCTTTCTTTGCACGAAAAAAAATCTGCCCCGCGGGGGGGGAGGTTGGTATAAAGCCCCTTTTGCAGGTTTTCCGAATGTAGGTCGACAGGCCTGGGTCTTGGGGGAGTAGTGGGTAAACCCCGCCCCCAGGAGGCTGGCTCCCCGGGGTAGATCCATAGGGCGTCATAGGGGGATAGGGGGGGACCCCGGCCTGCTTTCGGAAACGTGGTAAACCCCGGTATTGTGGAACCCCGGCAGAGGCCTGGAGGGCGGTTGGGGAAAGGGCGGAGCGCACGGGCGAGGTGCCACCAACAAGGTTCCGCAGTTAGGTCCCCCGGCCGACCTGGGTCATCCAAAATTAAACGTAGGGGATGGGGCTGCAGCCACGGGGCCCCAAAAGGATCGAGAGGAAACCGAGGCTGTAGGGGAGATTTTTCCCTTTTGAGGGCGCCCAGTGGGAGTCACCGGTTGGTCCTGTACCGATGGCGTCCCCAAGCAGCTCCCGTGGGCGGGGATTCACCAAGGGGTTTTCCAGACTAACCCCAAAGGGAAGTGGTAACGGGATCAAGGGTGGCGTGTATAAATTCCCCGGCGAACCGGGTCCCGGGGCGCAGGAGCCTGGAATACAGCCCGAGTCAGTCCCGATCTCCACCCGGCATAGGCAGGCGTGGAGAGGAAGAGTTTCACCCGGGATGCCTCCCCCAAAATAGCCCAGGTGCGGGCTTTTCCCCCACGTTGGGGGGGAAACGGACAGCTCCTCCCAAATGTCCGGCTGGCGCAGTACGACATGTTCGTGCCGGCGACGGGGTAATTCCCGTCGAAAAGTGGACTTGATCCCCCTGCTGGGTTCCCCCAGATGGAGAGGAAACGGAGAGGAGGTTTGGGAAAACCGGAGCCCGGGGTGGAGGGCGGCGGGGCGCGCCGGTCGCGTCTGGCGGGCTTTCTTGCCTCTTGCGAGCGCACGTCAATGGTGTGGCCGGTGGATTAATCGCTCAGAGAGGTGGCAAATCTCTTGCGGCAAAGGGGGGCCTTGATACGCTGGAAAGGCCCTTTCTTAAAGGTGGCCGCAGGGCGGCATCTTCCGGGCAGTTGAATTTTCCAGGGTGCGAAACTGTAATGCATACTCTCGATGAAGTTTCCCTGGGTAGGTTCAAGGTGCCGTCTCAGCAGAAGAGGCTCGAGTGGCTCCTCGAAGACCGGGAATTTAGCCGGAGGCCTGAGACCGCTTACACGATGTCCTGCCCCATAGGGTGTAGCCCCGGCCAGGGCCTTCCGGCAAAAGGGTGACCCCAAACGACCTTTGGAAAGTTTGACAAGAATTGGGTTTTTCCCTTAACTAATGTGCATGGGGCACTGGGTGAGGAAAAAACCCTGCAAATTGGATCAGCAATTGGGGCACAACAAAAAGGGTTGGGTCCCAAGGGCTGTGGAGCCGCCAGAGCGGGGCGGCCCGGGGGAGGTGGAGGTTGCTCGGGCGGTGACGAGTTGCTGCACCCTGGCGGCAATGATCCACGTTGCCCCTGCTGAGGTTTTGAGACTGTCGGGTCACCACGCAGGAGGTCGCCACATGGGCGCGGTCCTTGGAGGTCCAGGGCCGGATCTTATGTTACGGTTCCGGAGGAGGAAATGGTCCATGGACCACCGCAAGCGATGGTGTAAGCCCCGCCCGGGAAAAGAATCTAAATGGTCCGGTATTCACCAGAGCCCGCCCAAGCGGGTGGGACTTGTGCGGCAGGAGTCTACCGGTCGTTACCCCACATGACTTTCTTGCGGGGAGCCCAAGTATGGTGGTGCAAAATCGTAGGAGGTCGTAGTCGGGGCAGCAGGAGGCGGGGGCCCCGTATGGTTGTGGGCCGAGGGCGGAGGCGGTCGGGGAGGGCGGCAGGATACGTGGTCAATAGACGGAAGCAAGGGTACGGTACCGGTAATTTAGAGAGCAATAGGAATGCTTTCACAATAGGGAAGGCACAAAGATCCGGCGGGAGGGGGGAAGGCCCCGGGGGGGGCCCCCCTTTTGGGGGTTTTTAATTGGGCGGGGGCGGTTAGTGGGCGGGGGGGGGGGCGGGGGGGCGGGGGGGGGGTGAGGGGGGGGGGGGGGGGGGGGGGGGGTGGGGCCCGGGGGGGGGGGCGGGCCCCGGGGGGGGGGGGGTGGGGGGGGGTGGCTGGGGGGGCCCCCTGGGGGTGGGTAAAGGGAGTTGGCCCCCCGGGGTTTTGGGGGGGGGGGGGGGGGGAAAAGGCCCCGGGGGGGGGGGGGCGCCCCCGGGGGGGGGGGGGGGGGGGGGGGGGGGGGAAAAAGGTGGGGTGGGCGGGGGTGGGGGGGAGGGGAGCTGGGGGCCCGCGGGGGGGGGCTTTGGGGGGCGGGGGGGGCCGGCCCGGGGGGGGCGGGGGGGGGCCCCCGGGTGGGGGCGGGGGGCCTTTGGGGGGGGGGGGGGTGTTTGGGGGGGGGGGGGGGGGGCCGGTTTTTTCGGGGGGGCTGGGGGGGGGCGGGGGCCGCCGCCCGACACCCGGGCGGCGGCGGCCCCCGTCCGGGGACCGAGGAGGCTGCGGCGGCCCCCGAGGAGGGATCGGGGGGCGGTGGAGGCTGAAGCAGAGGCTGATGTTGCGTCCGGCGTCCGAGTACACCAGCCCCACCAGAGACCCATCCTCCCCTTTCTTCTGCCAGTTTGATGACCTGCACGCCGTACAGCGGCCAGTCTAGCAGCCAGCCTTCTGTCTTCCAGGTTTGGGAGCAGAAGAAACATTTTAACCCAAACATCCAAAACCAAAACCCTGAATGTCGGCATTGCCAGCTTTTGGCCGTTGAAATGTTGCCTGTCCCTCTGGTGTACCAAGATGGCTTCCGCCCGTCAGGGCCCCTTGGGCCTGTCCACAATACCAGATTGCCGGCAGGCATTTCTTTGCCAGAAAAGCCATCCCTGCCCTGGCCACCCACGTGCCCATCGAAAATTTCAAGCGCGTTGTCTGCATCTGTGTCCGGAAAAGTCCATCTGACCACCGACACATGGACTAGTAAGCACGGCCAAGGCCGGTATATCTCTGTGACAGCTCGCTGGGTGGATGTCTCTGGGGGTGACGGTGGCTCTCAGGCTCGGCGCACGCTCTTCAAAACCGCAGGGATGGTGCAGGGCTCTTTCCCCCAAGGTCCACTGGTGGCATCACGTGCCCAGAGAAACCAGGCCGTGTTGAAATTAATCTGTCTTGGAGACCGTCCACACACAGGTCAGGAGCTGTGGACGGCTCTCCGCAATGAGACCGAGCGCTGGCTGGGTGCCAAGAACCTTGTGCCAGGCAAGGTGGTGTGTGATAACGGTCGAAATCTGCTGGCCGCCCTTAAGATCGGTAGGATGGAGCACATCCCTTGCCTGGCACACGTCATGAAACTTGTCGTCAAGAAATTTGTAAAGAGCTACCCGGTTCTGGACTGCTGCTAGGAAGGTCGAGGTCTGAGTTCACACTTCCGCCTTTTCGCACCCTGCTTTGTCTCGCCTGGCTGCGTTGCAGCGTCAGCTCGGCCTCCCCGTCAACCTTCTCATTGTTGCTGGAATTCCACCCTCCACATGCTCCAGCGATTGTGGCAGCAGCGCAATGCCATTAAGCAGTACGAAGTGACACATGGCCTGACAAGCAGCGGTGCGGATCTCGGGGTGTTGAGCCACGAGAGTGGAGGCAGGTTGAAAGAGCTCTGCCCCATCCTTGCCAGTTTTGAGAAGCCACCAAATGGTCAGTGCGGACAATGCCCTTGTCAGCATGAGCATTGTGGTGATCTTAGTTCTGGAACGATGTGGACACTCTGAAACAACAGGTCCCGCCGCGAGGAGGAGGAGACGGACACAGATGCGGGACCTTTCTCTCCGTCGAAAACCACAAGGCCCGACAGTTTCTCAATTTTATCGGTCTTCATTGGCAGTGGTTCGGGGTCCAAGGCTGTGCAAGGGGCGGGATCAGCCCTAGGGTTGCATCATCTGTGGCAAATCAGGGCTGTGTTGAAGCTGTTCCGGAGGGAAACGGAGGAGGAGGAGGAGGTATTCCTAGACACCAATGTTTCCGACTCCGGCCTTGGAAAGAGGTTGGCGCGAATTTGAGGCGGACGAGGGGAAAATGAGGAAGATTCAGTTTGCTAGTGCCCCTCGACCCAGAGGCTTGGGAAATCAAGGCTCCATCTCTCACATGAGTGTTTGGATGCTCCATTTCCTCCAACATGATCCTCGCATTAAGGCCATCAAAAAGAAAACAGTTAAATGGGTTTGGGCCCCCCCCTGGATCCCCCGGGACACAAAACAAAACTCACCACTTACCTTCCACCAACCCAAATCGAGAGTAATATGCAGGAAATGGAGACCTTGCTGATTGATCAACTGGAGACATCTTGTTGCGTCTGATTCACGTTCTTCAAAATTTCATGGTGGAACCAACATCAGCGACGTGACAGCAGCAGAGTGCCAAGTAGCCATAGCAGCAGCAGGCAAGGTGGCAGAAGTAATGGGTGACCTCTGGCAATCTTTATTTACCACCTCACCAAGCATGCAAAGCAGGGCACACATACAACACACAGAGACCAGCTTTAAATCATGGTGCACGACTATCTGCGGCTCAACACCCATGTTTTTGGATGTGTTCCGGACCCAATAGACTTCTGGGTATCCAAAATGGATGGGAAAGGCCCAAGCTCGCTCGCCCCCACCATAGAGGTGTTGTCCTGCCAGCAGCCAGCGTCATATCTGAGCGGACCTTCAACACAGCTGGAGGAGTCATTACAGACAAACGCATCTGGCTTTCCACAGATATGTGGAACGTTTGACTTTCATCAAGATGAATCAGGCATGGATCTCTGATCTGTTGTGGCCCCAAATTTTCCGAGGTCACCGATTAGTTGCCAGTTACTTCACATTCCTCTTCAAACAGAATGGTCCTCTTGAAAACTTATTATTAAAATGATCATTTCTTTCTGCAATTTTTATTCTCAGTTCCCAACAGTTCTTTTTGCTGGTTTTGCTGTGAGGAGACTGTAGAAGACACCAAGGTTTCATGACAAACACCGTATTCATTTACACTCACTTTATCTTTAGAAGTTATCGCATTGTCAATTTGGGTTTTTAGGTCATGTTGCCCTTTAGATACAGCTCTAATCAGGTCCTTTGGAACTTGGA
>JAODAL010037609.1:0-40190 GCA_025379985.1 Phyllomedusa bahiana
ACGGTAGCGTACGGAGTGCCGAGGGCTGATCTATTCCCACACGTAGCGAGGCCGAGGCCCTGATCTATCTCACACGTAGCGGAGCCCGAGGCCGATACTATTCTCTACACGTAGACTGAGCCGCAGGCCGATCTATTCCCACACGTAAGTCGGATACCGAGGTTCGAATCTATTTCCCACACGTAGGCGTAGTCCGAAGGCCGACCTGCCCTCACTACGTAAGCAGGGAGCCGAGGCCGATCAATTCCCACACGTAGCGGAGCCGAGGCCGACCTGCCCTCACACGTAAGCGGAGCCGAGCCGAGACACTGCTCCTCCACACGTACGGAGCCGAGCCGTCCTATTCAGCACACGTAGCGCGGAGGGCCGAGGCCGATCTATTCCACACAGTAGCGGAGAGTCTCGAGGCCGGACCGATGCCCTCACGACGTAGCTGAGCCCGAGTGCCGATCTAGTCCTCACACCTTAGCGGAGCCGAAGAGCTGCGCTGGCGCCTGCCCTCACATGTAGCGGAGCCGAGGCCGATCTATTTCCCCCTCACACGTAGCGGAGCCGAGGCCGATCTAGTCCTCACACGTAGCGGTTAGCCGAGGCCTGACCTGTCCCCTCACATGACGGAGCCGAGGCCGATCTATTCTCGACAACGTATCCGAAGCCTAGCGCCGATCTACATTCTCACGCCGTAGTGGAGCGAGGCCATATGTTCTCCCTAACACATAGCGAGCTGAGGCTGTCTATAGTCCATCTTGTCAAGGTGTGCGTGTTTGTGGCGGGTAACCGTGCGCTCCCCATGGGTGGAGTACCAACGCAAGACCCTGGAGGATTTCACCGGTGGATGAGCAGAGAATGGTGAAATCTGAGCATGTAACACCCAGAGAGAAATCTGGGAGCTCTGGTCCTGATCTGCTCAGGCAGCTGGGTTGCTGCCTACTGATGAGATCCTACATATCCAGGTAAGTGGCCCCTAGTCTGCAGTCTGGCCCACCGGGTGTCGCATGAGGTCAACACGTAGAAGGTCTCTGTCTCCAAAGGCACGAGATGCTGCGAAAGTTGGACGTGCTGGACAGGATCGGACTGTTGCTGGACACGCATAGCGATCGTGCTGGGAGCCAAGAGGTGAGTGCTGGGGCCAGGGGCCACACAGCCCCACAGGGAAGGATGAAGGCTGGAATGTGAAACCAATGGGGCGACTTAAAGTCATTGTGGGACTCCGAATATGGTGCCCCTATATCTATAACTTTGATGTGTGACCATCATTATACACCTTGTAACCATTAGTCTTCATCCTCCTCTATATAAAGCCCCAATTCTGCAGTTTCTCCTCTCCCTCCATAAAAATCCCCATCTGCAGTTTTCTCCCTCCACTCTATAAAAGCCCCATCTGCGGTTTCCCTCCCCTCTATATAAAAGGCCCCATCGGAAGGTTACTCCCCCCTCTATATAAAACCCCATCTGCAGGTTTCTCCCTCCCTCTATATAAATCCCCATCTGCAGTTTCTCCCTCCCCTCTATATAAAGCCCATCTGCAGTGTTTTCTCCCCCACTTCTATATAAAGCCCCACTGCAGGTTTCTACCCCCCCCCTCTATAAAAGCCCCATCTGCAGGTTTCTCCCTCCCCATCTATATAAGCCCCATCTGCAGTTTCCCATCCCTCTACTATAAGCCCATCTGCAGGTTTGTCCCCTCCCTCTATATAAAGCACCATCTGCAGGTTTTCTCTGACATGAATGCAGAATAATGATCGGCAGAATTTTTTAAGGCATTTTTATACTTCTGCAAAGGTCAGCGTTTCCATACACTGGATTGACTCCTGCCTTTACACAATCTGGACCGCCCATATGAGAGGTCATCCTCTGATAGATTACTGATTGGTTTTATGGGCCAACATCTGATTAATTTAAGACACAGCTGTAGGATGTATTTTTAACACACCAGAAACAGTCAACTGCTTCTGTGTGTAACATCAAGGGAAAATCTATAAATTAAATCAGCCAAAGATATCAAGGAAGAGAACTGTGACTAAGGTGCACAACTCTAGATCATCCTTGGGGCAATTTCCAGAAACCTGAATAGCCTCGTTCAGTCCTGTACAGAGACAATTGATATCACAAGTACAACAAGATGGGGAATGTCCGGCCATCCACAACCGCTCAGAAAGAGAACGGGGTCAGTGTCTCAGAGATGTAACGTGTTTTGGTCTGACATGTGCAGATCAACCCCAAGAATAAAAGCAAAAAGACCATTGTGAAGATGCTGGAAGGAATCTGGTAAGATTGTTTCTTTATCCACAGGGGAGGAGTCCTGTTATCAAACATGGGCTGAAAGGCCGCTCGCAGAAGAAGCCATTACTCAAAAAGAAAGAGGCAATGCCAGATTCATGTCTGCAAATGCAGAGGAACAAAGTCATTCAATTTCAGGAGACTTTCCTGTGGTCTGAACGAAACCTAACACTGACTGGTTGGCCATAATGACCATCGATTATGTTTGGTGAAATAAAGGAGAATCTTGGGGGAAAAAGCCTAAAAACACATCTCAAACTGTGACACACAGGTGGTGGCCAGCTATCATGTTGTAGGTTGTTTGCTGCAGGAGGGACGGTGCACTTCAACAAAAATAAATGCATCCATCGAAGTAAAAATATTATGTGGCAATACTGAAACAACAATCTCAAGCCACAGCCAGGAAGTACAGCTTGGGCGGAAATGGTCTTCCCCAAATGGACAATGACCCAAAGCTGCTGCGCAAACTGCGTTACAAAGTGGCTAAGGAGAACCAAGTCCATTGTTTTGGAGCGGCCATTAACAAGCCGCTGATCTCAATCCCTATTGGAAATATATGAAAATAAGCCGGTGCAGCAAGGAGACCCCCAAACATGGCTCATTTACACAGTTCTGTCAGGATGAGGTCCAAAATTTCCCACCAACTATTGTGAGAAGCTTGTGGAAGGATCCGGAACGTGTCTGCCCCCAAGACCTACAGTATAAGGCAGAAGCCACCAAAATCTAATTGAAATGGAGGAAACTTCCGAATTTTTCAGAATTAATAAAAATGCCTTAAAAATTCTGCCGCCTTCATTATTCTTGCATTTGGTGAATAGAAATAATATTGGTTTCCAAACTTGACTAAAACGGGGAAGGTTTTAATCGTGATATCCAGTCAAGAGAGAAAAAACCGGCAGATGAGGCCTTTGTATAATGAGCAGATGGAGACTGCTGGTTTACCCTGTTTGTATGTGAATATATATAATCGAGTTAATGGGGCCCCTATCATTATATATATACTATAATCCGGCACATTGGGTCCTCTATATTTATCTATATGTGTGTTATATGAGGCCCCTATATATGTCTATATCCAGGATAAAAGGCCCATATATATGTCTATAACCGGCATATAAAGCCCTATATCTATATCTGGGATATGGGTCTCCAATATATTTATATCCGGGATATAGGCCCTATATATATCTATATCCCAAAGTTGTAGTAAGAGGGGGTGACTCTTGTTTTCCCATCGCTGCCGCATACCTGTTTCATATGATAGTTGTTGTTATTAAGAATGAATGTAGAAATTTAATTTGGATCTGATAAAAGTTATCAATCTTTAATTAAAATGAGCAGAAACTCCAATCCAAATGCTGGCCTTGAATGTGACCATGGGTGTAACCAAGCGCCTGCTGTGGGCCCCAGGAATCCTGGTTTCGTCCATGGTCAATCGGTTTGGTATTAGGGACTCAGAATTGCGCAGGTAACTGGGTAAAGCCTTTCGCCTCCACTTCGAAGACAGATATCAGTCTATTGCGTACAGGTTACAAGAAACAGCTCCCGATCCCTGACCTGATGTGGGCCGACCCGCTGGTGCGTCTCCAGATTCTCATGGTCTTGGGTTGAGGTTAGGGAAAGTGTTTTGTTCTAGGACACAGGAATAAGTCTAAATCCCTTCTCCTCTCTCCATCTCTGTCGGCTTTGTTTATTTCTTTCCATAATTTGGTGTTAAATCTAGATCCATTACAATGTCTTGGGAATATACGGATAAAGATTCTTGGTGATATATATTCTGAATCCACAATTCCGCCGCCTCCGTCCCCTGCGAGAGCGCATTGCTATATTCTTATTATCGCCATTGATTTGATCGGCTGGTGACTCTTTCCTTGTTTTACATTTTTGGCCTCATAATACGATGTTTTTCATATTAGTTGAAATGATCTAAATTTCTGGTGAATATGGGCCCCTGTGGATCGGCCCCGCACTGGCTCTACACCCTCAATGACTCTCTGATTCTCCTCCAGGTGTTGCTCAGCTCGCAGGAGTCACACGTCATCAGTTGCAGGAATCCCTGGGCTTCGCTGTAGTACAATGGTCCCTCGGAGTGTACAAGTAAAGTGAGCCCTTGTAGGATTCGTGAGGTACCTTAGAAGGCGGGCCCACTGTCCTCAGCTCTTTTTCGTGCACCATCTTCTAGTTCCCCGAAAGTGTAAGTCAGGGTGTTTGGCGTATTTGGAACCGTGGAACTTCCAGAAGGAAGATGGCGAGTTGCTTGCTAGTGTCCACTGAATCCTAATGTCTACAGGGTACCTGGGTGTAGATTGGCTACGAGTGCCCACCCCACAGTCTTCCCCCATGTAAGATTTACATATCAGTACACCTCCCAATGTGATGGCGCTGCAACCCTAGATGTTAAGGAGAAAATGCCTTAATAATGACGCTGTCCAGGTCAGGTCCGACAGCAGGATGTATAGAGGCGGGCCCCTGGTTCATACAGCAAAAAAAAGCGCAAATAACACGATGGGTCCACGCACAAGAAGTATTACATTCCACCATAGATGGGAGAGGGCCAGCTACAGGACTCCCCACAGGAATGTCACATATGATCCTTTCATGGGGAAGATGCACAGGGTTGTCTCCTCAGGTTGGTTGTACTACATGGAGGGATAGCCCTCATCTACCCTGAGCACTCCCCCAACTCTGACCGACTTAGCACTATACCAAGCCCTTCAGCTCGGGGTCCTCTCTGCGGTCCGGTGGTCGGGCCGGGGACGACGTCTTGCGCTGCCAGTGGGGACCGGGTCCTCGTCTTTGCGGCCGGTGGGGCCGGGATCCCTCGTCTTGCGCCGTGTGGGGTATACCGGGGTCTCCGTTTTGCGCCGGTGGGGCCGGGGTCTCGTCTGCGGCCGAGCTTGGGAGCCGGAGTCATCGTCTTTGCGGCCGTGGGCAGGGTCCCTCGCGTGCCGGCCGTGTGGGGCCGAGGTCCTCGTCTTGCGCGTGGGTATACCAGGGTCTCCGTTTTTGCGCGGCACCGGGGGGAGGCCAGGGACTCTCTTGACTGCGGCCGGTGGTGCCCGGGTCCTCGTCTTGCGGCTCTGCTGTTATTGGTGCCAGGGGACCTCGTCCTTGCTTCCGGTGGGGCGTTGCACAGCTTATCAGCAGAATAAGTGACCCAGTTCCTCATTGTGCAGTGAATGCTGTGTTGAGGACTATTCTGCAGCCGTCTTTCTTCCTCGTGCCACTAAACAAAAGTATGCGCTACACCCCTCGGATACAAACAAAGGAAGCACACACCTCCTATAATGAGTCCCCGTAACTTCCACACAATAGCCCGCGAACACCTCGACTGCGCCGTTATCAGACATTGCCGGGGCGGACGCAGCCCACACACACACACACACGGGGGAACATAGAGGGCGTGACGAGTACTATATCCTCGAAGGTGATGTGCAGCGAGAGCGCGAGCGCGCTCTTCTGTGGCGCTCATTTATCCTGCACTCCACATCTATCGCGCGTACTCAATCCACCAGTCTCCCATCTCCTCTCAAGCTAAACAGCCAAATCACTGACACACACACACACACACGTAAGCTCCATAACACCCCCGAAATATTAGCCCTTCTTTCTTAGTGGGGTAATTTCTCTAGTGTCATAGAAATCATCACAATAGAACAATAAAAGCGAATCGAAAATATATGCGAGCGTGAAAGAGTCCAACCTACTCTCTCTACTCCAATTTATTCCATCAACTCGCGCATGTAACTACTCGACTCACTATATTTCAACAAAGTCCAAAACGAATTTAAAAAAATTGACTAGTCACAAATCTAGTCATGGATCTCTGCGCCTTACCTCTCATCATCATATCCAAGTGCGTACACTTAAAATTATTAAAAAATAAATTCTCTCTATCTAAGAGAACACATAAATAGACACTAACACACACAGAGATCACAGCGAGTCAATTTATATAAGCTCTGGCTAGTGAAGACACAACTTCTTACAGCAATCTACACTATTCTACACACACACACACACACACGATTATGATATGTGTTGAAGGATGATGGTGAAAAATGATGAAAGAGATATGATTTTGTAAAGCTATTGTTTTGAGTGGGAGGGAAGATATCTCATCTAACTCTACTCTCTACACTATAAATTCAAGGAAAGTTACATTGTCACAGCTTCTTAAAAATATTCACACAAGTCATGAGGTATGTGTTTGAGATGAGATGAATTACTCTCACTAGTCACCATAAGATACTAAATCACTAAAAACAGGCTTGACTGAGCGTTATAGCAGATGAGAGGAGTGGAGGAGATGACTCGCGCTGAGCTTATCAAAAACAATTCTACATATTTTCATTGTATATGTTGTGTGATTTCTATGACATATTAGATTAATACGAAAGATGAGATACACACACATCATAGACAATTACAAGAAGAAATAGCCAACAGTGAAAGATATATATTTAGTGAGAGGTGGTTTTTAGATGAAACAGAAGAAAGATAGGTATGTTGGTCTGATAGTTTTATTTTTAGAAGACTGTTTGATGCAGTTATGAAATATTATTGTTCTATTTGAAAAAGTAATTTGTCTTTTATTTTCTGTAACTAATCCTCTGTGCTTTGTTGTGATTATTGTTTCTCTTTACTTCTCATTTTTTATTCATTCTCTAGGTTTGTCGCGAGCGAGCGAGAGGTATTTTTTGTTATATGATAAAAGAATCCTAAAAATAGAGAGCATCGATGCGAGAGAGATGAGCGAGCAAGATCATCAACAATAGTGTATTTCTAAGTGAGAATCTTATCAGAGTATAGAGTGTGTAAGAGATAGAAAATAATTTTTTTCTTATAGAAACCATAATAAAAGAAAATAAAATGTTTTGAAAAAGAAAATATAATTAGAGGATAAAAACTCAATACAAAGCAAAAGAAAATAAGTAAGAATGAAGACTTATTATTTATATGATGATGGATGGTGTATCTCTGTATAGTGTATTAGTGTCGAGTCGAGATAACTTGAAGTAGTATATATTACACGTCTATATCTCTCTATCTACATATCATTTTGTGTGATGGTCGTGGTGTACGTGAACACACATAGTGAATAGGGGTTTATTGAATCTAGTAGAATGAGAGAGAGTTGGATAATTTAGCAACACAATTATTTTTTGTCTCGCGAGATAGATATCTTATAATATAAAAGAGAGAAAGTGAAATGCTATCATCTTGTATATGATATGATATATAGCTGATGAAAAAGAAAAAAGATATTAACTTAGTAACAAGATGCGGATTGTTATAAGATGAATTGTAATTGTGTGTACTTTATATTAATGATAAAATATGTAAAATTTCTTAAATCACAACTAAAACAGTTACACATCATGTACAGCTGAATATGATATCAATATTCACATGATAACTGGTTAATGTGTGAATGTGATTGTATAATATAACTCCATTAATGAGAGAGAGAGAGAGTGATAGATGTATATTATTTGTACACAATGTTTTGCTTGTATCTATACACTTTGAGAGTGTCTATTATAAAGATTAATTATACTTAATTATCACTTATAAGGATATTAGCTTGATGTTGCAGTTACATGGAAGGACACACCACTACAAACATATATTTTATAAAGGTTTGAATAATGATGATGGTAGTATAGTTGATAATGGTACGCGTGCACTCAAGATTCTTCTCTCTATTATTAGATTTGTTACTGTTTGATTAGTGTATAGCTTGTTAGGATGTATGGTGTACATATTGATTATACGGACATACAGAGGTTCATTATAAAGGAAGATTCAGGGTCACACAAATCGCTATATACTTGAATATGGGTTGATAAGCTGGTGTAGACAGCGTGTGAAGCGTGATTTGTTATGATAGTTCATTGTTAGAGTCCTTGTACTTTAACATTATTATTCTATCTTTTGTTTTAAGGATTTAAGGAGTGTGTTAATAAATGGTTGAGATGAGTTCTGTTTATTGAGGAGGATAGTTTTTTATGAGAGAGTAGGGTAATGAGAGAGTTGTGAGAGATAGAGTTATCTACGAGAAGTTTTCTTAAATTTAGAGTATAGTGATTTGGTTTCTTGTCTCTATCTATAATTTTAGTTGTGAGAGAGTTTTGTTATATATATATATGTAGTGTAGATATACATATATCTATATATCCTATTATATAGTTATATATCACTATATGAAATTGTAGTATGTGTGCTTTCACTCTCTATATGAGTTTATTTATTTTTTGAACTTGAGACTGTGTTCTAACTCTTGACACTATTTATTTCTGTAGAGAGGTAATACACACTACTTATAGAGTGAGTGAGATACAGATGATCTTATATAGTTTATCACTAAATTTATAAGAGTAGTCATGTTTTCAGCGTCATAACTCACTTATAGAGTTGTATTTCCGAGATAGATACACTTAAAATCTCTTTGTTTATTGTGGAGAGGGTTCATGATGTTCACTTGCGTAAGTGATAATTGATTGAGTGAGAGAAATAGTTTTTTGGACTAGTTGAGTTATGTTGGTGGGAGAGGTTAAATTAGTATCTACTACTCTTGTGTGTAGATTTACTTTGTTTAAGTATTGGATATATGTGATGTCTCACATAGGAGATTGTGAATGGTAGCGCGAGATACACAGGTAATTTACAAGTCATTCTATGTTGTTTGGTTATTTGTTTGATACTAAGAAGTTGTAGAGTGTTCATACTCTATTAGTGATTGTTCTTTTTTGTCTTGTGAGAGTGTCTCTGTTCTATCTATATGTTTTATTTTTAGTTTTATTTTATTGTGCTATGTGAGTGAGTGTGTTGTGGGTAGGTTGTAGAGAGAGTGAGAGTTATGTTTGTGTCGAGTGATGTAGTTTTGATTATGTAACGATTTTTTTCATTTATGTTTTTAGATTTGTATAGAGTGAGAGAGAGAGATAGGAATTTTGTTGAGAAAGTTATTTTTTCTGGAGTTTGTGGTTTTGGGGGTGTTTTGTTTGTGGGTGTGTTTGTGTGTTGTGTTTTATTTTTTATGTTTGTAATTTTTAGTATGTGATATATTTATATAAAGTTTAGAATTAAAAAATGGAATTTAAAGAAGATGAATTTAAAGGAAGATGAATTAAAGGAAGGTATGATGGAATTGAAGAGAGGTATGATGGATAAAGGAATAGATGATGTAAAGGGAGTATGTGAATGTTAAGAGGAAGTAGATGATGTAAGAGGATATTATGGATTAAGAGAGTATGATGGAATGTAAGAGGGAGTATGATGAATTAAGAGGGAGGAGTATTGGAATGTAATATTTAGTATATTTAATTAAGAGTTATTGTATTATGGATGTATATGTTATTGAATCATTGCATAACCTCTGTTCTTAAATCATTGCATACCCTTCTTGTTTTCATTCTTACATTCTTTCTTGAAATCATTCAGGACCTCTGGTTCTTGACATCAATGGCATAGGAGCCTCTGTTCTTGACATCATGTCATGAGCCTCTGTTCTTGACATCAAATGTCATGGAGCCGCTGTTCTTACATCATGACATGAGCCGCTGTCGTACACAGTCATGGAGCCGCTGGTTCTTGACATCATGTGCATGGAGCCTCTGGTTCTGGCTTTCAGTGTCCCATGGAGCCTCTGGTGCTTGACACTTGTCCATGGACCTCTGGGGTTCTTGACATCCATTCCCATCGGAGCCTCTGGTTCTTGACATCATGTCCATGGAGCCTCTGGTTCTTGACATCATGTCCATGGAGCCTCTGGTTCTTGGCTTCATGTCCATGGAGCCTCTGGTTCTTGACATCATGTGCATGGAGCCTCTGGTGCTTGACATCATGTGCATGGAGCCTCTGGTTCTTGACATCATGTGCATGGAGCCTCTGGTTCTTCACATCATGTCCATGGAACCTCTGGTTCTTCACATCATGTCCATGGAGCCTCTGGTTCTTGACATCATGTCGCATGTACATCTGGTTCTTTTACATCATGTCCGATGGAGCCTCTGGTTTCTTGACATCATGTTTATGGAGCCTCGGTTCTTAACATCGATGTGCAATGGCGCCTCTGGTTCTTGACATCAAGACCAAAGAGCCGCTGGTTCCTTGACATCATGTGCATGGAGCCCTCTGGTTCTGACATCATGTGCCATGAAGGCCTCTGGTTCGTAAGATCATGTGCATGGAGCCTCTGGTTCTTGACATCACGCCATGGACCTCTGGTTTCTTGGCTTCATGTCAAGGAGTCCTCTGGTTCTGTGCTTCATGTCCAAGGGCCTCTGTTCTGCTTCATGTCACAGGAGCCTCTGGGTTTTCCAGACATCATGCCATGAGCCTCTGTTCCAGACATCATGTGCATGGAGACTCTGTTTCTGTACATCATGTGCATTGATCCCTGTTCCTGACTCATGTGCATGGAGCCCTCTGGTTCATTGCATGATGTCCATGGAGCTAGGTACCCTGTACATCGATGTGCATGGGATCCCTCTGGATCTTGACCATCATGTGCAGGGAGCCTCTTTTTGCTTGTACATCATGTCCATGGAATGCCTCTGGTTCTTGACATCATGTCCAATTCGGAGCCTCTGGTTCTGGCTTCATGTCCCATGGAGCTCTGGTTTCTTGGCCTCATGTCCATGGAGCCTCTGGTTCTTGACAATCATGAGCATGTGCCACTGGTTCTATGACATCATTTGCATGGAGCCTCTGTTTCTTGACAGCATGTGCATGAGCCTCTGGTTCTTGAACATCAAGTGAATGGAGCCTCTGGTTCTTGACATCATGGTCATGGAGCCTCTGGTTTCTTGACAATCATGTATGGAGCCTCTGTTCTTGACATCAGTGTCATTTACCGCTGGTTGCTTGACATCATGTCATGATCCGCTGTTTCTTGACATCAGTGTCATGGACCGCTGGTTCTTGACATCATGTCCATGACCTCTGGTTCTTGACATCATGTCCATGAGCCTCTGGTTCTTGACATCATGTGCCAGTGGAGCCTCTGGTTCTAGCTTGCAGTCCATGGAAACCTCTGGTTTCTTGACATCAAGTGCATGGAGCCGCTGGTGCTTGCATCATGTGCATGGATCCTACAGTACTTGACATCATATCCATGGATCCTCTGGTTCTTGACATCAAGTGCATGGAGCCTCTGGTGATTGACATCAGTGCATGAGCCACTGTTATTGACATTATGTGCATGGAGCCTCTGGTTCTTCACATCATGTCCATGGAGCCTCTGGTTCCTGACATCATGTCCATGGAGCCTCTGGTTCTTGACATCATGTCCATGGAGCCTCTGGTTCTTGACATCATGTGTATGTAGCCTCTGGTTCTTAACATCATGTCATGGAGCCTCTGGTTCTTGACATCATGTCCATGGAGCCTCTGGTTCTTGACATCATGTGCTTGGAGCCTCTGGTTCTTGACATCATGTGCATGGAGCCTCTGGTTCGTAACATCATGTGCATGGAGCCTCTGGTTCTTGACATCATGTCATGGAGCCTCTGGTTCTTGACATCATGTGCATGGAGCCTCTGGTTCTTGACATCATGTGCATGGAGCCTCTGGTTCGTAACATCATGTGCATGGAGCCTCTGGTTCTTGGCTGTATGTCCATGGAGCCTCTGGTGCTTGACATCATGTCCATGGAGCCTCTGGTTCGTGACATCATGTCCATGGAGCCTCTGGTTCTTGACATCATGTCCATGGAGCCTCTGGTTCTTGGCTTCATGTCCATGGAGCCTCTGGTTCTTGACATCATGTGCATGGAGCCTCTGGTTCTCACATCTATGTCCATGAACCGCTGGTTCTTCACATCATGTCCATGAGCCTCTGGTTCTGGACATCATGTCCATGGAGCCTCTGGTCTTGACACATAGTGGTTGGAGCCTCTGTTTCTTAACATCATGAGTCATGGAGCCTCTTGTTCTTGACATGATTTCATGGAGCCTCTGGTTCTTGACATCATGTGCATGGAGCCTCTGGTTCTTGACATCATGTGCATGGAGCCTCTGGTTCGTAACATCATGTGCATGGAGCCTCTGGTTCATTGACATCATAGTCATGGAGCCTCTGGTTCTTGACATCATGTGCATGGATCCTCTGGTTCTTTGACATCGATGTGCTGGAGCTGCTGGTTCGTAACACATGTGCATGGACCGTCGTTCTTGGCTGTATGTTCCAGGAGCCTCTGAGTTCTTGACTCATGTCCATGGAGCCTCTGGTTCTTGACAACATGTGCATGGAGCCTCTGGTGCTTGACATCATGTGCATGGAGCCTCTGGTTCTTGACATTATGTGCATGGAGCCTCTGGTTCTTGGCTTCATGTCCATGGAGCCTCTGGTTCTTGACATCATGTGCATGGAGCCTCTGGTGCTTGACATCATGTGCATGGAGCCTCTGGTTCTTGACATTATGTGCATGGAGCCTCTGGTTCTTGACATGTGCATGGAACCTCTGGTTCTTGACATGTTCATGGAACCTCTGGTGCTTGACATCATGTCCATAAGAGAGGCCTTCTGGATTCTTGACATCATGTCCATGGAGCCTCTGTTATCTTGACATCATGACCATGGAGCCTCCTGGTTCTTGACATCATGTCCATGGATCCCTGTTTCTGGGCTTCATGTCATGAGGCCTCTGGTTCTTGACAACATGTCATGGAGCCTCTGTGCTGTGACATCATGTTCATGCAGAGCCTCCTGGTGTTCTTGACATTATGTGCATGGACCTCTGGTTCTTGGCTTCATGTCCATGACCTCTGGTTTATTGACATCATGTCCATCGGAGCCTCTGGTTTATCTTGACTCATGTTGGCATGGGAGCCGCTGTTCTTGACATTATGTGCATAGAGTCTCTGGTTCTTGACATGTCCATGGAACCTCTGGTTCTTGACATGTCCATGGAACCTCTGGTTCTTGACATGTCCATGGAACCTCTGGTTCTTGACATGTCCATGGAACCTCTGGTTCTTGACATGTCCATGGAACCTCTGGTTCTTGACATGTCCATGGAAACCTCTGGTGTACTTGACATCATGTCCATGATCCTTCAGGTCTTGACGATCAAGTGAATGTAGTCCTCTTATGCTTGATATCATGTGCAGGATCCTCTGGTTCTTGACAACATGTCCATGGAGCCTCTGTTCTTTACATCAGTGCATGGACCACTGGTTCTTGACATCATGTCCATGGAGCCTCTGGTTCTTGACATCATGTCATGGAGCCTCTAGTTCTTGACATCATGTCCATGGAGCCACTGGTTCTTGACATCATGTGCATGGAGCCACTGGTTCTTGACATCATGTCCGTGGAGCCTCTGGTTCCTGATATCATGTCCATGGAGCCTCTGGTTCTTGTCATTATGTTCATGGAGCCTCTGGTTCTTGACATCATGTCCATGGAACCTCTGCTTCTTGACATCAAGTGCATGGAGCCTCTGGTGCTTGACATCATGTGCATAGAGCCTCTGGTTCTTGACATGATGTGCATGGAGCCTCTGGTTCTTGACATGTCCATGGAACCTCTGGTTCTTGACATGTCCATGGAACCTCTGGTTCTTGACATGTCCATGGAACCTCTGGTTCTTGACATGTCCATGGAGCCTCTGGTTCTTGACATCAAGTGCATGGAGCCACTGGTTCTTGACATCAAGTGCATGGAGCCTCTGATGCTTGACATCATGTGCATGGAACCTCTGGTTCTTGGCATTATGTGCATGGAGCCTCTGGTTCTTGACATGAAGTGCATGGAGCCTCTGGTTCTAGACATCATGTCCATGGAGCCTCTGGTTCTTGACATCATGTACAATGGACCTCTAGTTCTTGACACATGTCCATGGAGCCACAGGTTCTTGGAACATCCATGTGCATGAGCCTCTGGTTTCTTGAACACAATGTCCGTGGAGCCTCTGGTTCCTGATATCATGTCCCATTGGAAGCCTCTGGTCTTGGCTTAATGTGCAGAGTACCTCTGGTTCCTTGCGATCATGTACCAGGAACCTCTGGTTATTGACATCATGTGCATGGAACCTCTGGTTCTTGGCTTCATGTCTATGGAGCCTCTGGTTCCCCCACATCATGTGCATGGAGCATCTGGTTCCTGAAATCATGTGCATGGAGCCTCTGGTTCTTGACATCAAGTGCATGGAGCCTCTGGTTCTTGACATCAAGTGCATGGAGCCCCTGGTTCCTGACATCAAGTGCATGGAGCCTCTGGTTCTTGGCTTCATGTCCAAGGAGCCTCTGGTTCCTGACAACAAGTGCATGGAGCCTCTGGTTCTTGACATCATGTCCATGGAGCCTCTGGTTCCTGACAACATGTGCATGGAGCCTCTGGTTTCTGACATCATGTCCATGGAACCTCTGGTTCTTGACATCATGTGCATGGAACCTCGGGTTCTTGACATCATGTCCGTGGAGCCTCTGGTTCTTGACATCATGTGCATGGAGCCTCTGGTTCTTGACATCATGTGCATGGAACCCTCTGGTGTTGACCATCAATCCATGGAGCCTCTGGGTCTCGACATCATGTGCATAGGAACCTCTGGTTCGTTGGGCTTCATGTCTATGGAGCCCTCTGGTTCCTGACATCAGGTGTGCATGGGAGCTCTGGTTCCTGACATCATGTCCATGGAGGCCACTGGTTCTTGAAATCATGTCCATGGAGCCTCTGGTTCTTGACATCATGTCCATGGAGCCTCTGGTTCTTGACATCATGTCCATGGAGCCTCTGGTCCCTGACATCATGTCTATGGAGCCTCTGGTTACTGACATCATGTCCATGGAGCCTCTGGTTCCTGACGTCATGTCTATGGAGCCTCTGGTTATTGACATCATGTCCATGGAGCCTCTGGTTCCTGATATCATGTGCATGGAGCCTCTGGTTCTTGACATCAAGTGCATGGAGCCTCTGGTTCCTGACATCATGTGCATGGAACCTCTGTTCCTGACCATAAGTTGCATTGAGAGCCGCTGGTTCCTTACATCATTGTGTGCATGGAACCTCTGGTTCTAGACATCATGTTGCATGGAACCGCTGTTTCTTGACATCATGTGCAGTGGAAACCTCGGTTCTTACATCATGTCCGTGGAAGCCCTCTTGTTCCTGAGCATCATCTGCATGGAACCTCTGGTTGCCTTGACATCATGGTGCATCGGAGCCTCTGGTGCTTGACATCATGTGCAATTGGAACTCTGTTTCTTGGCTTCATGTCTATGGAGCCTCAGGTTCCTGACATCATGTTGCTTAGAGCCTCTGGTTCCTGAAATCAAGTGCATGAGCCTCGTGGTTCTTTGACATCAAGTGCATGGAGCCCTCTGGTTCCTGACATCATGTCCATGGAGCTGTTTTGGTCCCCTGACATCATGCCCATGGAGCCTCTGGTTCTTGGCTTTCATGTCCAAGGAGCGCTGATCTTGACATCATACAGGTGGAGCCTCTGGTTCTTCACA
Organism: Phyllomedusa bahiana; assembly: GCA_025379985.1. Classification (NCBI taxonomy): domain Eukaryota; kingdom Metazoa; phylum Chordata; class Amphibia; order Anura; family Hylidae; genus Phyllomedusa; species Phyllomedusa bahiana. The sequence continues at coordinate 15,744 of JAODAL010037609.1, forward strand.
TCATGTCCATGGAGCCTCTGGTTCTTGACATCATGTCCATGGAGCCTCTGGTTCTTGACATCATGTCCATGGAGCCTCTGGTTCTTGACATCATGTCCATGGAGCCTCTGGTTCTTGACATCATGTCCATGGAGCCTCTGGTTCTTGACATGATGTCCAAAAAATTGTTGGGGGGGTGAGCCTCTGGTTCTTGATATCATGTGCAAGGAGCCTCTGGTTCCTGACATCATGTCCATGGAGCCTCTGGTTCTTGACATCATGTGCATTTGGAGTCCTCTGTTCCTGACATCAATGTGGCATGGGAGCCTCTGGTTCTTGACATCGATGTGCATGGAGCCTCTGGTTCTTTGACATCATGTCCCCATGGAGCCTCTGGTTTCTTGACATCATGTCCATGGAGGCCTCTGTTCTTGACACATGCCATGAGCCTCTGGTTCTTACCTCATGTAGCATGGAGCCTCTGGTTCTTGACATCATGTCCAATCGGAGCCTTCTGGTTCATGACTAATCATGTCCATGGAGCCTCTGGTTCTTGACATCATGTCCATGGAGCCTCTGGTTCTTGACATCATGTTCATGGAGCCTCTGGTTTGCTCGCTGGCAGTCTTGCGCCTGGGAGGTGCTGTGGGGTCCAGGAGCGCTGGGGGCAATGTTATTCCCAGTATCTGATAGCACAATCTGTGTCTTAGGTTCCTCATCCCCATCTTGATCGTGGATTCTTCACAAGGAGCCGCCCAGTGTCTGACACAGGTGACCCACAGAACAGTCGGGGGGTGACCATGAGGCCGTCTGTGACCCCAGGAGAGTACGTTATTGTACCTTCCACATATGACTCCAACCAGGAGGGAAACTTCTATATCAGAGTCTATTGTGAGAAAGTTCCAGACAACAGGTACGTGGTCTGCTGACACTATAGCACAATGAGATCAAGATGCAGAGGTCATGGGACACCTTGTCAATCATGGAGGTGACCAGAACCTTGAGCGATGGGGCTATGGAGGCATCAAGGGATGGGAATATGGAGGTGGTCGGTCTCCACTTGGGGATGGGTCTATTTAGGTGGGTGGTCCCCTCTTGGAGATGGGATCATGGAGACAGATGGTCTCCTCTTGGGGATGGGACTATGGAGGCAGCAGGTTTCTTCTTGGGGATGAGACAATGAAGGTGGCAAGTCCCCTCTTGGGATTCGGACCATGGAGGCAGCAAGTCTCCTCCTGGGAGGGACAATGAGGCGGTTGGTTCCCTCTAGGAGATGGGACTATGGAGGTGGACGGTCTCCTCTTGGGAATGGGACTATGAAGGTGGTCGATGCTCTCTTGAGGATGGGACCATGAAGGCGGGCGGTCCCCTCCTATGGAGATGGCCAGTTCCCTCTTGCGGATGGGACCATGGAGGCGCCCGTTCCCTTGGGATGTGGACCATGCAGGCGGCGGTACCCCCTTTTTGAAGATGGAACATGCAGGCGGTCGGTCCCCCCTTTTGAAGATAGGAACCATGGCAGGCGGTCGGTCCCCATTTGGAGATGGGACCATGGAGGCGGCCGGTCTCCTCGTGAAGATGGGACCATGGAGGCGGGCGGTTCTCTCTTGGTGTTGGGATTTAAGGAGGTGGCCGGTCGCCTCTTGAAGATAGGAACTCAATAGTAGGGACTATGGAGGCGGCCAGGAACTCAATGGACGGGACTATAGAGGTGGACGGTTTTCTCTTTGGGATAGGACAATGGAGGCAGCTGGTTCACTCTTGGAGATGGGCCTATGGAGGCGGTTGGTCCCTTCTTGGGGATGGAACTATGGAGGCGGCCGGTCCCCTCTTGCAGATGGGACCATGGAGCGGCCGTTCCTCTTGGGGATGGACATGAGGATGGCTAGATCTCTCTTGGACATGTGACTATGGAGAAGCTTGGTCCCCTCTCGGCGATGGGATATTTGGAGGCGGCCCGTCCCTTCTTGGGGATGGGATATTTGGAGGTGGACGGTCCCCTTTTGATGATGGGATCATAGAGGTGGTTTATGTCCGCAAAATATTTCCCGTAAATACGTTCAAATAATGAACAATAATTACATTGATTACAATGTAAAATACGACCTCGTCATTCACACAGAGGCGTATTATTCGCAACGTATTTGGCGGGCGTAAATACGTCATAAATACAAACGATCGTAAAATTAAAGTCCCGGTCACTAATGAGGGGTATTTTGCAACGTAAATCCCCATAGTAAAGAATGGGGAGTGTATTTACGACGCGAAATACGTGCCACACTTTGTGACACATATTTGAAACATATTTCAGGACGTATTTGCGGACATTATTATATCCGCCCCGAAATAAGCCGTGTGAACATAGCCTTAGTGGTCGGCCCTACTTACACGTTAGCCCTTCTCCTCATTTCGATGTATTGCAGCACTGCCACGGGATCAATATTTTTCTCTCTTTTTTGTAGGACTTACTGACGCCTCCCAATCAGCGACTGAACCTTCCTCTAAATTTCAACATTATGGCGACAAACAAGCAGAAAACGACCCAGAGCCTTCACCAGCGGGAGCGTCCTAACACCGCGTCCCAGAGATCACATGGGAAACTAAGGAAGAGAACACAATGTAAACCCAAATACTGTCCCAAGCATCCAAGAAATAAAGACGAGTGTCCCCATGTTGTCTGTTACTGACTGAGCACCAACACCTCTCAGCTACTGCTCCAGAGCTGCACTCAATATTCTGCTGGTGCAGTCACTGTACATACATTACTTATCCTGTACTGACCCTGAGTTACATCCTGTATTATACTCCAGAGCTGCGCTCACTATTCTGCTGTGCAGTCACTTACATACATTAACTTATCCGTACTTGATCCTGAGTTACATCCTGTATTATCCTCCAGAGCTGCGCTCTACTATTCTGCTGGTGCAGTCACTGTACATACATTTACTTATCCTTGTACTGATCCTGATTTACATCCTGTATGTATCCTCCAGAGCTGCGCTCACTATCTGCTGGTGCAGTCCTGAACGATACGATTACTAGCCTGTACTGATCCGAGTTACCTTCCTGTAATTATCCTCCAGATCTGCGCTCACTATTTCTGCTGGTGCAGTCACCCGTACATTCATTACTTATCCTTTACTGACCCTGATTTCCATCGCTGTATTATCCTCCAAAGCTCACTCACTTTCTGCTGGTGCAGTCACTGTACATACAATTACTTATCCTGTACTGATCCTCGAGTTACATCCTGTATTATCCTCCAGAGCTGCACTCACTTTCTGCTGGTGCAGTCACTGTACATACATTACTTATCCTGTACTGAACCGGAGTTACATCTGGTTTTATCCTCCAGAGCTGCACTCACTATTCTGTCTGGTGCAGTCAATGTCCTACATACATTACTTATACCTGACTGATCCTGAGTTACATCCATTTAATTATCCTCCAGATCTAGCACTCACTATTCTGCTGGTGCAGCACTGGTGTACATATATTACTTATCCTGTATTATCCTCCGAGCTTGCTCTCAACTAATCTGCTGGTGCAGTCACTGTTTAACATAGATTACTTATCCTGTACTGATCCTAGTAACATCCTGTATTATACCAAGCTGCACTCACTATTCTGCGGTAAGTCACTGTAGCATTCATTACTTATCCTGTACTGATCCGGAGGTTACATTCCTGTATTATCCTCCAGAAGCGGCACTCACTATGCTGCTGTGCATTCCACTGTACATACATTACTTATCCGGTAACTGATCCTGAGTTACATCCTGTATTATCCTCCAGACTGCACTCACTATTCTGATGGGTGCAGTCACTGTACATACATCACTTATCACTGTACTGATCCTGAGTTACATCCTGTGATTGATCCTCGCAGAGCTGGCGATCACTGATTCTGCTGGTGCAGTTCACTGGTACGGATACGATTACTTATGCCTGTGACTGATCCTGAGCTTAACATCCAGTAGGTGTATCCTCCAGAGCTGCACTCACGAATTCAGGCTGGGGGTGGCGAGGTTCACTGTACATAGCATTGCAGCGAGCTGCACGTGCCTGGTACTGATTCCGTGTGCGTGATACTCAAATAGGTCGATTCATCGTGCCAAGCGTCTTGCAGCTCACTGATGTCGTTGGCAGTTTGATGAGGTGTTCGGCTGTAGTGAGACGCCGTACGCGATGAGCTTTATCGCGTGTACTGATCCGAGTAGGAGATACATACGCGAGGTAGTATACTTTTACAGAGATCTCAACTTTATACAAAACATAACAAGTAAGATCGAATGAGCAAAGCGCTGGGAGATCGGAGCTCGAAACGAGGCTATGACAAGGCGCCAATGCTATAGGCGGATGGACACGAACTGCGCGCCGCATCATCTAGTTTCAACAACATCGCGGGCGCGGGTCCTAGCACCAACATTGCACCGATAGCGTCCACGCCAAAGCCTCAGGGACACACTAACAAAGAGTGAGTAGGTATGCGTGAGTGACCGCCCGGAAGGACGCGGAAGTGGCTGGACGACACTGTCGAAGACGTCTGCTCAACTCTCCGATCTGATACAGGGAGCGTATCTTACTGAGTGAGGTAGAATGAGAAGTCACAGAGTATGTGCGCATGGAGATGCGACTGTGTAGTGGTGACCATTCAGCATAATCTCACAAGGTACATTGATACGAGTTAGATTACAGGCTGTTTGTAGTGATAGCAGATAGGGATCTTGTGTGTGTTTGGTAGAGTCTGTCTTCCTATTGATACGAAAGACGGGTTATCTATGCAGGGTGCCGGATTAGTCCTAGAGACTTATTGGTTCTTCTCTGCTCATCATTAGATAGCTGAGTCGCTAATAGATTGTATTTATTTATTGTTATGTTTTAAAAATTTTAATAAAAGAAATACAGGATGTAACTCAGGATCAGTACAGGATTATGTAATGTATGTACACAGTGAATCTACAAGCAGAATAGTGAGTGCAAGCTATCTGGAGGATAATACATATGTAACTCCAGGAATCAGTACAGGATAAGTAATTATGTACAGTGACTGCACCAGAGAATAGTGAGTGCAGCTCTGAGGATAATACTGGATGTAACTCAGGATCATTACAGGATAGTAATGGTAGTACAGTGACTGCACCAGCAGAATAAGTGATCGCAGCTCTGGAGGATCATACAGGAATGTAACTCGCAGGAATCAGTACAGGAATAAGTGATGTAATGTACAGTGACTGCAACCAGCAGAATAGTGAGTGCAGCTCTGGAGGATAATACAGGATGTAACTCAGATCAGTACAGGATAAGTAATGTATGTACAGTGACGCAACCAGCAGAATAGTGAGTGCAGCTCTGGAAGGATATTACCAGATGTAACTCACAGGATCATTACCGATAAGTATTGTATGTACATGTGACTTCAACCAGCATAATAGTGAGTGCAGCTCTGAGGATGAAATACAGATGTTACTCAGATTCAGTAACAAGAACACAAGTAATCATTAGTAAACAGTGACTGCACCAGCAGATTTAGTGAGCGCAGCTCCGGAGGATAAAACAGATAAGTATTATATGTGCTATTGCCCTGCACCAGCAAATAGTGAGTGCATCTCTGGAGGCTAATACAGATGTAACTCAGGATCAGTACGTATAAGTAATGTATGTAGACATTGACTGCACCAGCAGAATATGAGTGCAGCTCTGAGGATAATACAGGATAGTAACTCAGGATCATACAGGATAAGTAAATGTATTACAGTGACTGCACCAGCAAATAGTGAGTGCAGCTCTGGAGGATAATAACAGGGATGTAACTCAGGATGCAGTACAGGATAAGTAATGTATGAACAGTGACTGCAACCAGCCAGAACTAGTGAGTGCAGCTCTGGAGGATAATACAGTATGTAAACTCAGGGTCAGTACAGGATAAGTAATGTATGTACGGTGACTGCACCAGCAGAATAGTGATCGCAGCTATGGGGGATAATACAGGATGTAACTCAGGATCAGTACCGGATAAGTAATAGTATGTACATTGACAGCAACCACAGAATAGTGAGCGCAGCTCTGGATGATAATACAGGATGTAACTCAGGATCAAGTACAGGAATAAGTAATGTATGTACAGTGACTGCACCAGCAGAAAAGGAGCGCAGCTCTGAGGATAATTCAAGGAGTTAAACTCAGGAATCATACAGGATAAGTAATGGATGTACAGTGACTGCACCACAGAATAGTGAGCCGCAGCTCCTGAGTATAATACATGATGTGAAACTCCGGTCAGTACAGGAATAAGTAATGTATGTACAAGTTACTGCAACCAGCATAATATTGAGTGCAGCTCTGGAGCTATGAGCTGAGAGTGTTGGGCTCAGTCAGTAACAGACAACATGGGGAAACAACTTCGTCCTTTATTTTTCTTGATGCTTGGACCGTATTTGGGTTTACATTGTGTTCTCATCCGTTAGTTTCCCATGTGATCTCTGGGACGCGGTGTTTTAGGACGCTCCCCGCTGGTGAAGGCTCTGGTCGTTTCTGCTGTGATGTCGCCATAGAGTTGAAATTTAGAGGAAGGTTCATTCGCTTGAAAGGGAAGGCGTCATTAATTCCTAACAAAAAAGAGAGAAAATATTTTGATCCCTGGCAGTGCTCTGTGGGCAATACATCAAATGAGGAGAAGGGCTAACGTGTAAGTAGGGCCGACCACTAAGGCTATGTTCACACGGTTTATTTCGGGGCGGATATAATTATGTCCGCACATACGTCCTGAAATATGTTTCAAATATGTGTCACAAAGTGTGGCACGTATTTCGCGTCGTAAATACACTCCCCATTCTTTACTAGGGGATTTACGTTGCTAATACCCTCCCCAATAAGTGACAGGGGGACATTATTTACGATACCGTATTTTACGGACTATATACGGCCCGCAAATACTTGCCGACATAACGCCGGTCTGTGAATGACGAGGCGTATTTTACATTGTAATCAATGCTAATCTAATTGTTCATTATTTGAAACGTATTACGGGACATATTTGCGGACATAAACCACCTCTATGATCCCATCATCAAAAGGGGACCGTCCACCTCCAAATATCCCATCCCCAAGAAGGGACGGGCCGCCTCCAAATATCCCATCGCCGAGAGGGGACCAAGCTTCTCCATAGTCACATGTCCAAGAGAGATCTAGCCACCTCCATGGTCCCATCCCCAAGAGGGAACCGGCCGCCTCCATGGTCCCATCTGCAAGAGGGGACCGGCCGCCTCCATAGTTCCATCCCCAAGAAGGGACCAACCGCCTCCATAGGCCCATCTCCAAGAGTGAACCAGCTGCCTCCATTGTCCTATCCCAAAGAGAAAACCGTCCACCTCTATAGTCCCGTCCATTGAGTTCCTGGCCGCCTCCATAGTCCCTACTATTGAGTTCCTATCTTCAAGAGGCGACCGGCCACCTCCTTAAATCCCAACACCAAGAGAGAACCGCCCGCCTCCATGGTCCCATCTTCACGAGGAGACCGGCCGCCTCCATGGTCCCATCTTCAAAAGGGGACCGACCGCCTGCATGGTCCCATCTTCAAAAGGGGACCGACCGCCTGCATGGTTCCATCTTCAAAAGGGGACCGGCCGCCTGCATGGTCCCATCCCCAAGAGGGAACCGGCCGCCTCCATGGTCCCATCCGCAAGAGGGAACTGGCCATCTCCATAGGAGGGGACCGCCCGCCTTCATGGTCCCATCCTCAAGAGAGCATCGACCACCTTCATAGTCCCATTCCCAAGAGGAGACCGTCCACCTCCATAGTCCCATCTCCTAGAGGGAACCAACCGCCTCCATTGTCCCATCCCCAGGAGGAGACTTGCTGCCTCTATGGTCCGAATCCCAAGAGGGGACTTGCCACCTTCATTGTCTCATCCCCAAGAAGAAACCTGCTGCCTCCATAGTCCCATCCCCAAGAGGAGACCATCTGTCTCCATGATCCCATCTCCAAGAGGGGACCACCCACCTAAATAGACCCATCCCCAAGTGGAGACCGACCACCTCCATATTCCCCTCCCTTGATGCCTCCATAGCCCCATCGCTCAAGGTTCTGGTCACCTCATGATTGACATGGTGGGTCCCATGACCTCGCATCGTGATCTCATTGTGCTATAGTGTCAGCAGACCACGTACCTGTTGTCTGGAACTTTCTCACAATAGACTCTGATATAGAAGTTTCCCTCCTGGTTGGAGTCATATGTGGAAGGTACAATAACGTACTCTCCTGGGGTCACAGACGGCCTCATGGTCACCCCCCGGCTGTTCTGTGGGTCACCTGTGTCAGACACTGGGCGGCTCCTTGTGAAGAATCCACGATCAAGATGGGGATGAGGAACCTAAGACACAGATTGTGCTATCAGATACTGGTAATAACATTTGCCCCAGCGCTCCTGGACCCCACAGCACCTCCCAGGCGCAAGCTGCCAGCGAGCAAACCAGAGGCTCCATGAACATGATGTCAAGAACCAGAGGCTCCACGGACATGATGTCATGAATCAGAGGCTCCATGGACATGATGTCAAGAACCAGAGGCTCCATTGACATTATTCAAGACCAGAAGGCTCCATGCACATGAGGTCAATGAACCAGAGCTCCATGGACATGTAAGCAAGAACCAGAGCTCCATGGACATGATGTCAAAGAACCGAGGCTCATGGACATGATGTCAAGAACCAGAGGCTCCATGCACATGATGTCACCAAGAACCGAAGGCATCCATGCACATGATGTCAGGAACCAGAACTCCTGCACATGATGGTCAGAGACCAAGGCTCCATGGGGACAGATGTCAGGAACCAGAGGCTCCTTGCACATGATATCAAAGAACCAGAGGCTCATGGACATGAAGGTCAATGAACACAAGGCTCCAAGGACAGTGATGTCATATTGAACCGATGAGGCTCTCTGGAGTGGACATGATGTCAAGAACCAAGGCTCCATGGAACATGATGTCAAGAACCAGAGGCTCATGGACATGATGTCAAGAACCAGAGGCCCTATGGCATGATGTCAAGAACCTAGAGGCTCCATACAATGATGTCAAGAACCAGAAGGCGTCCTTGGACATGAAGCCAAGAAACCAGAGCTCCATGGACATATGTTCAGGGACCAACAGCTCCATGGACATGATGTCAGGAACCAGAGGCTCCATGCACTTGATGTCAAGAACCAGAGGCTCCATGGACATGATGTCAGGAACCAGAGGCTCCATGCACACGATGTCAGGAACCAGAGGCTCCATAGACATGAAGCCAAGAACCAGAGGGTCCATGCACATGTTGTCAAGCACCAGAGGCTCCATGGACGTGATGTCAAGAACCAGAGGTTCCATGCACATGATGTCAGGAACCAGAGGCTCCACGGACATGATGTCAAGAACCCGAGGTTCCATGCACATGATGTCAAGAACCAGAGGTTCCATGCACATGATGTCAAGAACCAGAGATTCCATGCACATGATGTCAGGAACCAGCGGCTCCATGCACTTGATGTCAGGAACCAGAGGCTCCATGCACATGATGTCACGAACCAGAGGCTCCATGGACATGATGTCAGGAACCAGATGCTCCATGCACATGATGTCAGGAACCAGAGGCTCCATGGACATGATGTCAATAACCAGGAGCTCCATAACATGACGTCTGGAACCAGAGCTCATGGACATGGAATGTCAGTAAACCAAGGCTCCATAGACATGATGTCCTGGACCAGAGGCTCCCATGGACATGATGTCCAAGAACCAGAAGGCTACCATGACATGATGTCAAGAACCAGAGGCTCCATGGACATGATTTCAAGAACCATAGGCTCATGGACATGATGTCAGGAACCAGATGCTCCATGCACACGATGTTCGTGAAACCAGAGGCCTCCATAGACAAGAAGCCAGAACCATATTTCCATGCACAAGATGTCAAGCACCTAGAGGCTCCATGGACAATGTAAATGTCAAGCACCAGAGGTTCCATGCACATGATGTCAAGAACCAGAGGCTCCATGCACATGATGTCAAGAACCAGAGGCTCCACGGACATGATGTCAAGAACCCGAGGTTCCATGCACATGATGTCAAGAACCAGAGGTTCCATGCACATGATGGTCAGAAACCAGAGGCTTCCATGCACTTGTAGTCAGACCAGAGTGCTCCATGACATGATGTCAAGAACCAAAGGCTCATGCACTTGTTGTCAGGAACCCAGAGCTCCTTGGACATGTAGCCAAGAACCAAGGCTCCATGCACTTGATGTCAGAACACAGGGCTCCATGCACTTGATGTCAAGAGAACCAGAGGCTCCATGCAACATGATGTCAAAAGCCAGAGCTCCATGCACCTGATTCAGAACCATATGCTCGAATGCAGCATGATGTGGGGAACCAGAGCTACATAGACATGAAGCCAAGAACCAGAGGTTCCATGCACATGATGTCAATAACCAGAGGTTCCATGGACATGATGTCAAGAACCAGAGGTTCCATGCACATTAACCAAGAAACCGATAGGCTCCATGGGGACATGATATCAGGAACCAGAAGGTCTTCCAGCGGACATGATGTCAAGAACCCAGTTGCTCCAACATCATGATGTCAAGAAACCAGTGGCTCCATGGACATTATTCCAAGAACTAGAGTCTCAATGACATGATGTCAAGAACCAGAGGCTCCATGGACATGATGTCAAGAACCAGAGGCTCCATGCACTTGATGTCAAGAACCAGAGGCTCCCATGACATGATGTCAAGAACCAGAGGTTCCATGCACATGATGTCAAGCATCAGAGGCTCCATGCACTTGATGTCAAGAACCAGAGGCTCCATGCACTTGGATGTCCAAGAACCATAGGCTCATGGACAAGTCAAGAACAGAGGTTCATGGACATTCAAGAACCAGAGGTTCCATGGACATGTCCAAGACCAAGTTTCCATGGACATGTTCAAGATCCAGAGGCATCCATGCACATAATGTCAAGAAGAACCATGAGGCCTCTATGCACATTATTTCAAGCACCATAGGCTCCATGCACTTGATGTCAAGAAGCATATGGGGTTCCATGACAAGATGTCAAGAACAGAGGCTCCATGCACATAAATGTCAAGAACCAGAGGCTCCAATGCACATAAGTCAAGAACCAGAGGCCCATGCACATGATGGTCAAGCACCAGAGGCTCCATCACATGATATCAAGAACCATGGCTCCATGGACATGAGTCAAGAACTAGAGGCTCCATGACATGATGTCAAGAACCAGAGGCTCCATGGACATGATGTCAAGAACCAGAGGCTCCATGCACTTGATGTCAAGAACCAGAGGCTCCATGGACATGATGTCAAGAACCAGAGGCTCCATGCACATGATATCAAGCATCAGAGGCTCCATGCACTTGATGTCAAGAACCAGAGGCTCCATGGACATGATGTCAAGAACCAGAGGTTCCATGGACATGTCAAGAACCAGAGGTTCCATGGACATGTCAAGAACCACAGAAGTTTCCATGGACATTGTCAAGAACCAGCAGGTTCCATGTACCATGTCAAGAAACCAGAGGTTCCATGGACATGTCAAGAACCAGAGGTTCCATGGACATGTCAAGAACCAGAGACTCTATGCACATAATGTCAAGAACCAGAGGCTCCATGCACATGATGTCAAGAACCAGAGGCTCCATGGACAAAAGAAGGCAAGAACCAGAGCTTCCATGGACATGAAGCAAGAACCAGAGCTCCATGGCACATTATGTCAAGAACCAGAGGCTCCATGGCACATGATGTCGAACACCAGAGGCCTCCATGCACATGATGTCAAGAAACCCATAGGCTCCATGGACAATGAAGCCAAGAACTCAAGGCTCCATGGACAATGATGTCATGAACCAGAGGCTCATGGACATTGAATGATCAAGAACCAGAGGCTCCATGGACATGATGTCAAGAACCAGAGGCTCCATGGACATGATGTCAAGCACCAGAGGTTCCATGAACATGTCAAGAACCAGAGGTTCCATGCACATGGTCAATACCCATTGGCACCCCATGCACTAATGTCCAAGAACCAGAGGCTCCAGCAACATGATGTCAAGCACCCAGAGCTCCATGCACAATAATATAACCAGCCCGCATATGCTCCATGTACATGAAGCCCAGAACCCTAGGCTACCATGCACAAAATGACAAGAACCAGAGGCTCCATGCACATGATGTCAGCACCATAGCACCATGCACATGAAGTCAAGAACCCAGAGGCTCCCATGGAACATGTAGTCAAGAGCACCAGAGGCCCATGCGACCTACAGCCAAGAACCAAGAGGCTCCATGCACTATGATGTTACGTAACCAAGGGGCACCATGCAATGATGTCAAGAACAAGCTCCATGCACATGATGTCAAGAACAGAGGCTCCATGACAAGATTTTCAAGAACCAGAGGCTCCATGCCATGATGTTTACGAACCAGGCCCCTCCAGCACATGATTTCAAGAACCAGAGCTCCATGCACATGAATTGTCAATAACCATAGTCTCCATGACACCTGATGTCAAAGAACAGAGGCTCCAGTGACATGATTTTAAATAACCAGAGGCTCCATAACACATGATGTCAACGAACCAAGGCTCCATGGACATGATGTCAAGAACAGAGGCCTCCATGGACATTATGTTGAAGAACCAGAGGTCGCATGGACATGATTGAAGAACCAGAGCTCCATGCACAATGAAGTCCAGAACCAGAGGCCCAAGGACAATAAGCCAAGAACCAATAGGTCTCCATGGACATGATGTCAAGAACCAGAGGCTCCATGGACATGATGTCAAGAACCAGAGGCTCCATGGACATGATGTCAAGCACCAGAGGCTCCATGGACATGAAGCCAAGAACCAGAGGCTCCATGCACATGATGTTACAACAGAGGCTCCATTCAACATGAAATGTACAAGAACCTAGGCTCCATGCACATGATTTCAAGAACCAGAGGCTCATGACATTAAGTCCAAGAACCAAAGCTCAATGCACATGTGTTACGAACCAGAGGCTCCATGCACAAGAGTGATTCAAGAAACCAGAAGCTCCATGCACATGATGTCAAAGAACAAGGCTCCAGACATGATGTCAAGAACCAGAGAGCTCCAATGCACATGATGTTAAGAACCAGAGCTCCATACACATGATGTCAAGAAACCAAGGCTCCATGGAACATGATGTCAATAACCAGAGGCTCCATGGACAATATGTGAAGAACCAAGGTTCCATGGACATGTGTTGATGAACCAGAGCTCCATGCACAAAATGTCAATAAACCAGAGGCTCCATGCACATAATGTCCAATCACCAGAGGGCTCCCATGCACTGATGTCAGACCCAGAGGTTCCATGATATGATGTCAAGAAAAGAGGCTCCATGCACATGATTCCAAAGCACCAGAGCTCAATGCACATGATGTCAAGAACCAGAGGCTCCATGGGACATGTATTATATATAGGCCAAGAAACCAGAGCTCCAATGACATGATGTCAAGAACCAAGGCTCATGGACATGAAGCCAAGAACCAGAGGCACCATCCACATGATGTCAAGAACCAGCGGCTCCATGACATGATGTCAAGAACCAGCGGCTCCATGACATGATGTCAAGAACCAGAGGCTCCATGACATGATGTCAAGAACCAGAGGCTCCATGACATATGTCAGAACCTGATGGCTACCCTGACATGATGTCAAGAACCAAGGCTCCATGCAACATAATGTCTAGAACAGAGGCTCCATTCCACATGATGTCAAGAACCAGAGGCTCCGATGCCCATGATGTCAAGAACCATAGAGGCTCCATGCACATGATGTCAAGAACAAGGCTCCAGTGACATGAACCAAGAACCAGCAGGCTCCATGGACATGAAGCCAAGAACCAGAGGCTCCATGGACATGAATGTCAAGAACCAGAGGCACGATGGACATGATGTCAAGCACCAGAGGCTCCATGCACATGATGTCAAGAACCAGAGGCTCCATGCACATGATGTCAGGAACCAGAGGCTCCATGGACATCATGTACAAGAACCAGAGCTCCATGCACATGATGTCAGGAACCAGAGGCTCCATGCACATGATGTAGGACCCAAGTCTCCCATGCACATGATGTCAGGAACCATAGGCTCCATGGCCAGATTTCAGGAACCAGAGGCTCCTGGACCATGAACCAAGAACCAAAGGCTCCTTGGACATGAAGCCAAGAACCAGAGGCTCCTTGGACATGAAGCCAAGAACCAGAGGCTCCATGACGTGATGTCAAGAACCAGAGGCTCCATGCACATGATCTTACGAACCAGAGGCTCCATGCACATGATGTCAAGAACCAGAGGCTCCATGCACATGATGTCAAGAACCAGAGCTTAATGACATGAATGTCAAGAACCAGAGGGCTCCATGCACATGATTAAGAACCAGAGGCTCCATACACATGATGTCATGAACCAGAGGCCTCCTCATGGACATGATGTCAAAACCAGAGGCTCCATGGACCTGATGTCAGAGAACCATGAGCTCCATGGACATGATGTGGAAGAACCAGAAGGTTTTCCATGGACATATGTGAAGAACCAGAGACTCCATGCACATGAAGTGTCAGAACCAAGGTATCCATGACACATGAATGTCAAGCACCAGAGGCTCCATGCACATGATGTCAAGAACCAGAGGCTCCATGGACATGAAGCCAAACCAGAGGCTCCATGGACATGATGTCAAGACCAAAGGCTCCATGGACAAGATGTCAAGAACCAGCAGGCATCCATGGACATGATGTCAAGAACAGAGGGCTCCATGGACCATGATGTCAATCACCCAGAGGCTTCCATGGACATAGCCAAAACCAGATAGGCTCCATGCACATATTCAAGAACCAGCCTCCATGACATGATTTCAAGACAGCGCTCACATGAACATGATGTCACGAACCGAGCGGCTCCTATGACATGATGTCAAGGAACCAGAGCTCCATGACATGATGTCAAGAACAGAGGGCCCATGACATGATGTCAAGACCAGAGGCTTCCATGTACATGATGTCAAGAACCAGAGCTCCATGCACATGATATCAAGAACCAGAGGCTCCATGCACATGATGTCAAGAACCAGAGGCTTCATGCACATGATGTCAAGAACCAGAGGCTCCATGCACATGATGTCAAGAACCAGAGGCTCCATGGACATGAAGCCAAGAACCAGAGGCTCCATGGACAAGACGCCAAGAACTCAGAGGCTCCATTGGACATGAATGTCAAGGAACCAAGGCTCCATGGACCATGATGTCAAGCACAGAGGCTCCATCACATTATGTCAAGAACCAGAAGGCTCCATGCACATATATGTCATGAACCAGAGGCTCCATGTGACAATCATAGTCAAGAAACCAGAGGCTCCATGCCACATGATGTACAGGAAGACCAGGAGGGCTCCATGCACATAATGTCAAACCAAGGATCCATGGCCATGATGTCAGAACCAGAGCTCCTTGGACATGAAGCTAGAGACCAGGAGGCTCCTTGACTGAAAGCCAAGAACCAGAGGCTCCATGGACATGAAGCCAAGAACCAGAGGCTCCATGGACATGATGTCAGGAACCAGAGGCTCCATGCACATGATGTCAGGAACCAGAGGCTCCATGGACATGATGTTGAGAACCAGAGGCTCCATGGACATGATGAGGTGTTTATGGTAGGTAAATTATTTGTCTCACTTTTTTTTAACACCAATTTCAGGAAGGGAATGTTTTCTATTGATTCTGGATGAATGTGGCGCCCCTGCTGTGTAATGAGGTGTGTGCAGCGCCCCTGATATGTTGCTGACACAGGTTTATCTGCCCTATGGCTCCAGGCATCTTCTGCTGCGTGTACAGTGAGTGTAGCGCCCCCGCTGTGTGATGAGGCGTATACAGGGAGTGCAGCGCCCCCACTGTGTGATGAGGCGTATACAGGGAGTGCAGCGCCCCCACTGTGTGATGAGGCGTATACAGGGAGTGCAGCGCCCCCGCTGTGTGATGAGGCGTATACAGGGAGTGCAGCGCCCCCGCTGTGTGATGAGGCGTAAACAGGGAGTGCAGCGCCCCCGCTGTGTGATGAGGCGTATACAGGGAGTGCAGCGCCCCCGCTGTGTGATGAGGCGTATACAGGGAGGGCAGCGCCCCCGCTGTGTGATGAGGCGTAAACAGGGAGTGCAGCGCTCAGAGATTCTCACCAGCTCGTCAGGAACCTGCAATAAGAAATAGCAATCCAAAATTAGATGCAGCGAGACCATTTTTTGGTGGAAGGAAGTGCAGCTCTGAAGGTCGTGCTGATCCCGCTACAGGAGAGCACAAGGGCCACACCCACAGGCGGCTTCATCATAAGCCTCATATGTAATGGGAGGAGCTCCTCACCTTGTACAGGTGACACGCAATGTGGAGTCTCGGAGATCTTCTGTCCATCTGCAGCAGCTCCAGTAACACCGTCCAGCGCTCCTCCGTCCCCCGCTCAGTGATAGACTCCACATCCAGAGCTGAAGCCACGCCCACGCGGAGACGGAATTGAGGGTTGGTGAAGAAAGACTCTAAATAAAGCATAAATTACAGACAATGCAGGAGGGGGATGCAGCTGCAGATTCTCTCTCTGAGACTGATGTGAGAGGAGAGGAGGGGGATGCAGCTGTAGCAGCTTTCTCTCTGAGATTGATGCTATGTGAGGGAAGGAGGGGGATGCAGTTTCTTTCTCTCAGAGACTGATGCTGTGAGAGGGAAGCAGGGGGTTGCAGCTGCAGCTTCTCTCTCTCTGAGACTTTTGCTATGAGAGGGAAGGATGGAGATGCAGCTGCAGTTTCTCTCTCTGAAACTGATGCTGTGAAAGGGAAGAAGGGGGTTGCAGCTGCAGCTTTTCTCTCTCTCTCTCTCTCTCTGAGACTTTTGCTGTGAGAGGGAAGAAGGGGGATGTAGCTTCTCTCTCTCTGAAACTCATGCTGTGAGAGGGGAGGAGGGGGATGCAGCTGCCGCAGCTATCTCTATATCTGACACTGATGCTATGTGAGGGAAGGAGGGGGATGCAGTTTCTTTCTCTCGGAGACTGATGTGAAAGGGAAGTAGGGGGATGCAGCTGCAGCTTCTCTCTCTCTCTCTGAGACTTTTGCTGTGACAGGGAAGAAGGGGGATGCAGCTGCAGCTTCTCTGAGATTGATGCTGTGAGAGGGAAGGAGGGGGATGCAGCTGCAGCTTTTCACTCTCTCTCTCTCTGAGACTTTTGCTTTGAGAGGGAAGGAGGGGGATGCAGCTGCAGCCTCTCTATCTGTCAGACTGTTGCTGTGAGAGGGAAGGCGGGGGATGCAGCTGCAGCTTTTCCCTCTCTCTCTCTGAGACTTGTGCTGTGAGAGGGAAGATGGGGGATACAGCTGCAGCTTCTCTGAGACTGATACTGTGAGAGGGAAGATGGGGGATGCAGCTGCAGCTTCTCTGAGGCTGATGCTGTGAGAGGGAAGGAGGGGGATGCAGCTGCAGCTTCTCTCTCTGAGACTCATGCTGTGAGAGGGGAGGAGGCAGCTCAGAGCACAAATGCAACATAACACCAAGAAGAAAGAAGGGCCCATAATCTGCAGGTTTCCTGGCTGCAGCAGGAGGGGGGCGCTCTCTGTCAGGGACCTGCGCTGATGGTTGTACTCACTCAGTCTTCGTCCTCCTCCTGCGCTGACACCACGCTCCCAGCGGCCCCGGAGGACGGTCTCCATACACCGAGGGGACCCTGGGCCTCCAGTGCAAATGACAATCGACGAGAAGAGGCTGCAGAAGTCCTCACACAGCATCCTGCACAGGAGGAACTGGGTCACTTATCTGCTGCTAAGCTGTGCAACGCCCCACCGGCCGCAAGACGAGGTCCCCGGCCCCACCGGCCGCAAGACGAGGACCCCGGGCCCACCGGCCGCAACAAGAGGTCCCTGGCCCCACCGGCCGCAAGACGAGGACTCCGGCCTCACTGGCCGCAAAACGGAGACCCCGGATCCCCACCGGCCGCAAGACGAGGACCCCGGCCCCACCGGCCGCAAGACGAGGACCCCGGCCCCACCGGCCGCAAGACGACGTCCCCGGCCCCACCGGCCGCAAAACGGAGACCCCGGATCCCCACCGGCCGCAAGACGAGGACCCCGGCCCCACCGGCCGCAAGCCGAGGACCCCGGCCCCACCGGCCGCAGACGAGGACCCCGGGCCCACCAGCCACAAGATGAGGACCCCGGCCCCACCGGCCGCAAGACGAGGACCCCGGCCCCACCGGCCGCAAGACGAGGACCCCGACCCCACCGGCCGCAAGACGAGGACCCCGACCCCACCGGCCGCAACACGAGGTCTCCGGCCCCACCGGCCGCAAGACGAGGACCCCGAGCTGATGGCTTGGTACTATGTATCGGTCAGAGTTGGGGGAGGCTCAGGGTAGACTGAGGGTAACCATCATGTAGTCACCCACCTGAGGACAACCCCTGTGCATCTCCCCATGAAGACATATGGACATTCTTGGGAGTCCTGCAGTGGCCTCTCCAATCTATGTGGAATGTAATACTACTGAGCGTGGCCCATGTGGCGTATGCCCAGGGGCCCGCCCTATACATCTGCTGTCAGACCTGACCCTGGACAGCGCATATAAGGCTTTTCCTAACATCTAGGGTTCAGCCTCATCTAGGGAGGTGTCCTGATATGTAAATTACGTGGGGGAAGACAGTGGGGTGGGGCCCGAGCACACCCAGGACCCCTGTAGACATTAGGATCAGTGACACTACCAGAACTCGCCATCTTCCTTCTGGAAGTTCAGTTCCAAATCCAACACCGACTTCCACTCCGGGGACCTAGAAGAGGAGCAAAAAGAGCAGCGGACAGCTGGGCCCCGGCCTTCTCCAGACCTCACGAATCCTCAAGGCCACTTACTTGTCACTCCAGGGACCATTATACTCAGCGAAGCCCCAGGGATTCCTCAACCTGATGAGTGTGACCTCCCTGGAGCTGAGCAACACCTGGAGGAAGAATCAGAGAGACATGAGGGTGTAGATCCAGTGCGGGGCCGATCCCCAGGGGCCCCATATTCACCAGAAATTTAGATCATTTTCAACTAATATGAAAACATCGTATATGAGGCACAAAAATGTAACAAGGAAAGAGTCACCAGCGATCAAATCACTGAGCGATAATAAGAATATAGCAATGCGCTCTGCAGGGACGGGGCGGCGGATTGTGGATTCAGAATTTTATCACCAAGAATCTTTAATCCATATATTCCCAAGACATTGTAAATGATCTAGATTTACACCAAAATCTGGAAACTAATCAAACAAAGCCGACAGCGATGGAGAGAGGAGAAGGGATTTAGACTTATTCCTGTTCCTAACAAACACTTTCCCTACCACAAACCCAAGACCCATGAGAATCTGGAGACACCAGCGGGTCGCCCCATCAGGTCAGGGATCGGGAGTGTTTCTTGTAACCTGGCGCAATAGACTGATATCTGTCTTCAAGAGGAGGCGAAGGCTTTACCCAGTTACCTGCGCAATTCTGAGTCCCTAATACAAACCGATTGACCATGGACGAAACCAGGATTCATAGGGGCCCACAGCAGGCGCTATGGTTACACCCATTGTCACCCATCAGCCAGCATTTTGGATTGGAGTTTACTTCTCAATTTATTAAAGATGATTCACTTTTATCAAGATCCCAAATTAAATTTCTAACATTCATTCTTAATAACAACAACTCAACATATGAACAGGTATGCGGCACAGCGATGGGAACAAGAGTCACCCCCTCTTACGCCAACTTGGGAATATAGATATATATAGGGGCCTCATATCCCGGATATAAATATATAGGAGTCCCATATCCCAGATATAGATATAGGGGCTTCATATGCCGGATATAGACATATATATGGTCCTTATATCCTGGATATAGACATATATAGGGGCCTCATATACCACATATAGATAAATATAGAGGCCCAATGTGCCGGATATAGATATATATAGGGGCCCCATACCCTCGATATATATATTCACATACAAACAGGGTAAACCAGCAGTCTCCATCTGCTCTATACAAAGCCCCATCTGCAGGTTTTTCTCTCTGACCTGAAATCAGAATAAACTTTCCCTGTTTTAGGTCAATTAGGAACCAAAATTATTTCTATTCACCAAATGCAGAATAATGAGCGGCAGAATTTTTAAGGCATTTTTATTAATTTCTGAAAAATTCGGAAGTTTCCTCCATTTCATTAGAAATTTGGTGGCTTTGGCCCTTAAACTGTAGGACTTGGGGGACACGATCCGGATCCTTCCACAAGCTTCTCACAATAGTTGGTGGGAATTTTGGCCCCTTCCTCCTGACAGAACTGGTGTAACTGAGCCATGTTTGGGGGTCTCCTTGCTCGCACCGGCTTTTTCATAAATTTCCAATAGGATTGAGATCAGGGGTTTTGTATTGGCGCTCCAAAACATGGACTTGGTTCTCCCTTAAGCCACTTTGTAACCAGTTTGGAAGTAGCTTTGGTTCATTGTGCATTTGGAAGACCCATTTCCGCCAACCCTGTAAACTTCCTGGCTGATTGTCTTGAGAGTTGTTTCAGTATTGCCACATAATCTTCTTTACTCATGATGGCATCTTTTTGGGGAAGTGCCCCCAGTCCCTCCTGCTGCAAAACAACCCTACAACATGATGCTGCCACCACTGTGTGTCACAGTTGAGATGGGGTTCTTAGGCTTCCAAGCTTCTTCCTTTTTCCTCCAAACATAACGATGGTCATTATGGCCAAACAGTTCAGTGTTAGTTTCGTCAGACCACAGGACAAGTCTCCAGAAATGAAGGACTTTGTTCCTCTGCATTTGCAGACATGAATCTGGCTTTCCTCTTTCTCTTTTGGAGTAATGGCTTCTTCCTGGCAGAGCGGCCTTTCAGCCCATGTTGATACAGGACTCCTCTCACTGTGGATAATGACACAATCTTAGCAGCTTCCTCCAGCATCTTCACAAGGTCTTTTGCTTTTGTGCTTGGGTTGATCTGCACATGTCGGACCAAAACACGTTCATCTCTGAGACACAGACCCCGTCTCCTTCCTGAGCGGTGTGATGGCCGGACATTCCCATCTTGTTTGTACTTGTGTATAATTGTTTGTACAGATGAACGAGGCTCATTCAGATATCTGGAAATTGCCCCCAAGGATGATCTAGAGTTGTGCAAGTCCACAGTTCTCTTCCTGATATCTTGGCTGATTTCTTTAGATTTTCCCATGATGTTACACACAGAAGCAGTGTGTTTCTGGTGTGCTAATAAAAATTCATCCACCAGCTTTTGTCTCTAATTAACTCAGATGGGTTTCCTTTTAAACCATCAGAATCTTCCAGAGACCTGACCTCCCTCATATGGGCGGTCCCAGATTGTGTAAAGGCGGAGTCAACCCAGTGTATGGAAACTGCCTGACTTTGCAGAAGGGAATAAAAAATGCCTTAAAAATTCTGCCGCTCAAATTTTTCTGCATTTCATGTCCCCGAGAAAAACTGCAGATGGGGCTTTTTTATAGAGGGAGGGGAGAAACCTGGGAGATGGGGCTTTATATAGAGAGAGGGAGAAACCTGCAGATGGGGCTTTATATAGAGGGGAGGGCAAAACCTGCCGCTGGGGCTTTATATAGAGGGGAGGGCAAAACCTGCCGCTGGGGCTTTATATAGAGGGGAGGGAGAAACCTGCCGCTGGGGCTTTATATAGAGGGGAGGGCGAAACCTGCAGATAGGGTTTTTTATAGAGGGAGGGAGAAAACCTGCAGATGGGGCTTTATATAGAGGGGAGGGAAACCTGCAGATGGGGCTTTATATAGAGGGAGGGAGAAACCTGCAGATGGGGCTTTTTATAGAGGGGAGGGAGAAACCTGCAGATGGGGCTTTATATAGAGGGGATGAAGACTAATGGTCACATATCAAAGATATAGATATAGGGGCCCCATATTCCGGATCCACAATGAATTAAGTCGCCCCATTGGTTCTCACATTCCAGCTCATCCTTCCCTGTGGGGTGTGTGGCCCCTGGCCCCAGCACTCACCTCCTTGGCTCCCAGCACGGAGTATGCGTGTCCCAGCACCAGTCCATCCTCGTCCACACGTCCAACATTCGCAGCATCTGTAGCCTTTGGGAGACAGAGACTCAGTGTCCGACCTCATGCGACACCCGGTGGGGCCAGCGGGGGCCACTTACCTGGATGTAGGATGCCATCAGGCACCCCCTGCCCTGAGCCTCCAGGACCAGCTCCCAGATCTCCTCTGAGGTGTACCTGCTCAGATTCACATTCTCTGCTATCCCACCGGTGAAATCCTCCAGGGTCTCTGCGATGGTCCCACCCTGGAGAGCACGGTACCCGCCACACACCCTGCAAGGACAAGACAGCCTCAGCTCTGCTATGTGTTAGGAGAACAATGGCCTCGGCTCCACTACGTGTGAGAATAGATCGGCCCCGGTCCGCTACGTGTGAGAAAAAATCGGGGCCCCGGCTCCCCTAATTTTGGGGAGGTCGGCCTGGTCCGTGTGTGGATAAACGGCCTCGGCTCCCCTAGTGTTTAGGAAAGATCGGCCCCGGCTCCGTAATGTGGGGAGGGGCCTGGCTTTTCCGCCTTTGTGGAGGAAAGATCGGCTCGGCTGTGGGGAGGGAATGGCTCGGTCGCACGTGTGGGAATAGATGGCCTCGGCTGTAGTGTGGAAGATCGGGCCCCGGCTCCCCCTATGTGGGAAGTGGCCCCGGCTCGCTTTCGTGTGGGGCAGGGCGGCCCCGGCTCGTACGTGTGGAATTGACGGCCCGGGTCCGCTTACGTGGGAGGGGGTGGGCCCCGGCTCCCTTCGTGTGGGGTAGTCGCCCGGCTCCGTCGTGTGGGAATAGTCGGCCCCGGTCCGCTACGTGTGAGAATAGATCGGCTCGGCTCCCCTCGTTGAGGGTAGATCGGGCCCCGGCTCCGACGTGTGGGGAAAAGATCGGCCCCGGTCCGCTACGTGTGGGGGGTCGGCCCGGGTCGTATGTGGGGAGGGTCGGCCTCGGGTCCGCACTGTGAGGGGAGGTCGGCCCCGGCCGCTGGTGGGGGAAAAATCGGCTCGGCTTCCGTCTTTGGGGGGGTCGGCCCCGGCTCCGCTCAGTGGGGAAAATCGGCCCCCGGCTCCCCTAATGTGGAAGGATGGGCCCGGCTCGCTACGGGTGAGGATAGATCGGCCTGGCTCCCCTATTTTGGGGGGCAGGTCCCTCGCTCCCTCGGTGAGGGGGGCGGCTCGGCTCCGCTGGTGGGGGGGGGTCGGCCCCGTCCACGTGTGGAATAGATCGGCCCGGTCGCTACTGGGGAATAGATCGGGTCGGCCCGCTACGTTGGGAATAGATCGGCCCGGCTCGTACGTGTGAGAATGATCGGCCCCGGCTCCCTCGTGTGAGAAAAGATCGGCCTTGGTCCGCTAATGTGGGAAAAATCGGCCTCGGCTCCCCTAAGTGGGGAAAAGTCGGCCCCGGCTCCCCTATGTGAGGGGGGGTCGGCCTCGGCTCGCTAGTGGTTAGATCGGCCTGGGCTGTGCTTCGTGTGAGAATAGTCGGCCCGGCTCCACTTGTTGGGAATAGATCGGCTCGGCCCGCTACGTGTGGGAAATTAGATCCCCCCCTCGGGGTCCGCTACGGGGAGAATAGATCGGCCTGGGTGTACGTTGAGGATGATCGGCCCCGGCTCCGTACGGTGGGTAGATCGGCCCCGGCTCCGCTACGTGTGAGGGCGGTCGGCCCCGGGTCCGCTAATGTGAGGGCAGGTCGGGCCCCGGTCCCCTCTGTGAGGGCAGGTCGGCTCGGCTCCGCTAATGTGAGATAGATCGGCCTCGGCTCCGCTAAATTGAGGGAGTCGCCTCGGCCCCCCCAGTGGAGGGCCCGGTCGGGGCCCCGGGTCCCCTAGTGTGGGGCAGGTCGGCCCCGGTCCTACGTGTGAGAATGACGGGCCCCGGCTCCCCTACGTGTGGGAAAAGATCGGGCCCCGGCTCCGCTAGTGTGAGAAAGTCGGCCTCGGCTCCCCTCGTGTGAGAATAGTGGCCTCGGGTCCCCTAGTGTGAGGAAGTCGGCCTCGGGTCCGTCGTGTGAGGGAAGTCGGCCCGGGGCCGCTAGTGTGAGAATAGATCGGCCTGGCTCCACTATGTTGTGACGGCGCCCGGGACTCCTCCCGCGGGCGCCGGCGCAGCTCTGCCCCGGGCCCGGGGAGTGCCGCGCTGCCCGGGTGTCGGGCGGCGGGCGCATGCCCCCGGCGCGCATATTACCCCCGGCCGGCTCCCGTGCCCTGCGCCTCCTGCTGTCCGGGGGCCGCCGTCCCTTGATCTAAGGCGGGGGCGCGGCTCTGTGAGATTTAAAGGGGATGCGCGGTAATTGGGAAAATTCCCGGGCATGCCCCTATTTCATG